>CAJVPS010001312.1:0-16217 GCA_910591765.1 Ambispora leptoticha | reverse complement strand
TCTCTATACTTGAAAATAAATCAAAGTTTTATTTCCCTTCAATTAATATATAAATTTACTTAACTTCTGATAAAAATCTGTTATTTAATAGCTAAATATCATTATCAAATTTGCAAATAGTATTTTACAACTTCCAATAAATTGATATAATATGCCAATGCAGTATATTATGGAAGAAGAATTATTTCTCAACCAATAAGACATATCTTGTAAAGATCATAATCATCTCAGCTAATATAAAGACCAGAGCATGATGTAAATTTGTAAAATATATCAATTACAAGGTTATCTCTTCCAATAATATTAGTAAAACATAATAAAATAATAATATTATCTCTAAATATTGAAGAAGAAATGATATTATCTGTGGAAGTTACTGAAGAAATGACATTACCTATGAAAGTTACTGAAGAGATTTCAGAAGAAAGTTCTAAAGAATCATTATTAGTAGATATTGATACTAGCTTTAATTCTAAAGATCTTTAAGACATAATTTTGGATAATGCTTTAGAGAATATTGAAGAAAAAATTGAACTGGAATGCTTAGCATAATGATCCAATAATGTTTATTATGACTTCATGAAATTGATAATAGAGAATAATATTTTAAACAAAATTAGGAATAAAATAATTAAATTCTTTAATAAGCATAATAATCTGAAGAAATTACCATTATCAAAATTTACAAAAAGTAGAAAAGATTATCTTAATCAAATAAAATCATCTTTGATTGACTTCAAAGAAAAGATTATTAAAATTTTCTCTAATATCACTTTTACTCTCTATTATTATCCAATTTTTTGAGCTATTCAAATACTTCTATAATAATTAGGAATAACAGATAATTTTAATTAACAGGATATTTTAAAAAAGAAGAAGAAGATAAGTTTTTAATTACTGTGTTATTATTAATAAAATTAATAAATTAGTAAACATTAAGTAATTATCAGGAAAATGAAGTTAAAATAAGGATATTTGGAGAATAGTATGAATATAATTAGTGATATAAGACTAAAAAGATACTTTTTTCATTATACTATCTATTATCGATCATTCTATATTCAGATACCACTATCTTTGATAGTCTCAGCAAGATATCAAGATATTCTGTATTTTTAATACTCAGTAACTTTCTAAATTGACTTTGAAATAAACCAGAAGCTAAAGTTCTTTTGAGTTTTTTATTTAAAGTCCAAGATTCAATAATAAAAATTACTAAAGATTTTTAAAGCTTGTAACATGAAGTATATCACAAGTATTTTAAAATTCTGTTTGGTTTTCTAGTGAAAAAATCTAATAAATTATATTTTAGAGTATAGAGATGACCAGTAATTTTTACAACATATATTTCAGACTTTCTTGTGAATATACTTGAAGCTAATAATGTGATCATAATATATAAATTAGCAAAATGCAAAATATTATATCATGTCTATATAGTTCTGTAGGATAATCTCAATAATATGAATCTTATATCAGAGAATATAAATCTTAGAGTATCAAAAAATATGTGACAGATTATAAATAAAGGTTGAGACAAGAATTTTTTCATATATAATATTGAAAATGCATTTTAAAAGTTCTCATGAATATTTGAATGCTAATTTTTTTGCAATTATTTTTAAATAATTTTGAGTTATAATTAAATTAAAATTATTAAATTATTATAGAAACTTAAATATTTATGAAGCTTATATACCTGATTATATATATCATATCAATCTTGATCTCTTCAAATACTAATTAAACTTTATTCAAGATATTTTGAAGAAAATTGAAGAAACAGAATTACTAAATAATTTTGATAGCTATTTTCATCAAATTTCTTACTTTTCTGGATTAAAGTTACTCAATAAATTAGATCAAATAAAAGTGATAATAGTTATAAACTATCAACATATTATAAAAATTATTCTTTTCATATCTTTAACATATAAAATAATATAATCTGTAATGAACTTTATATACTTTATATAAAGTTCAGTAGGATATATATAATAAGTAGATAAGAGTTATTTACTGAAAATAATTTAAAAGAATTTGAAATAAAATAAAGTAAAATTAATTAAACTTTGTAGAACTAATAATAGATTTTGAAAATAGATACAGATTCTCATTGCCAACTGATCAACTGAATTTAAGAGAATTTTCTTATCGCTATTCACTATAAAATATAATTTTTCTAAACTATATAGTTGATGTTACCATATGATTCTAATAATTTGTAAATATGGTATCTTGAATAATCTCTTGATGAAAATATATGAAATATTTTACAAGTTATATATGAAAAATTTATACCAGTCATCAAATAGAAAAAATACTATATAGCAGATAGTAAATACAATAAGTCAAGTATGTCAATTGTAATTAATTTATTATAAATTCTAAACTATACTTACAAGTAAAGCATAAAAAATTAGTTCTAATAATGAATAAGATAGTTTATCATAAAACTATGGGATTTGACAAGATATTATGAAAATTATCTTTGAATACTATTAAAATAAAAGTAATTTTGTTAAAAAATTTAAAGAATTCACCACATTCAAACTTCATTGAAGAATTATCATACATAATTACTATGTTAAATATATTTTTTGATATATTATCACAAGAATCCAAAAGTGAAGACTTTTGTATAAAAGTTTATGATGCAGTTTATTTGAAAAGTGATAAAATTCTAAAAACATCTGGAAATTTTTATGACAAAGAGTGATTCAGTAACATTACAATAACTTTAGCTGAAGACCAAAGCTATTATAAATCAGATAAAGATACTTGATATGGAAAGATAAATACAACTTGAAGAATAGTAAAATATAATTTCAAATTTAGCAATTTTGAATAAATTAATCTTTGCATTTTCTTTTAAAAGATACTGTTCTTTTTATAGTTTTTTCAAGAATCAGCAAAGGACTTATATAATCTTGCTATAGTTTGTTAATATGATATTGTGCCAAATAAGTCAGAAAAATATAGTTATTCTCATCTATACTATATCAAAGAGTATAATATAATTCTAATAGAATTTATAGATCAAGAGATACATATTATACCAAAATTTGACAAAAAAAATCTTTTTTTATTAAATAAATATATATTTTAAAAAACTAATAAGCAAAGAATTTTAAAGTCAAATTTGCAATAAACTTTAAAGAAAAAAAATAAATGATAATGCATATAATCAATCTATTTATCATTTATCTATTTAATTTATATTTAAAGAACTATAATGATCTGTAATTATACTAATTATTACAGTTTCTTTAGATTACACTTCTTCAAAATTTCTATTTTCAGAGTTTTGCACAAATTTTAGATTGGTATAATCAAAAAATCAATAATAATTAGCATATTTACTAATCATTACTAATCAGTATATTTACTGATCATTACTAATCTGATATCTATCAAATTTATCAATAAAATATTTTATTCATAAATCTTTAGAAGGTAGTTAGAGTGTTTGTAAGTTCAAATAGCATTATATTAAAATAGAATAGTTCTTCATTAATAATAAATACTATTTTCTTCTTATCTCTTAGATATATTTTTACTTGCCAGAATTCACTAGCAAGATTCATAGTAATAAAGTATTTAGTATTCTTGAAAGAATCCAAAAGTTTATCTATTTATGGAAGAAAATATCAGTCTTTCTTGATAATTTCATTTAATTTTTTGTAATCCACACACAATTAGAATTTTCCATTCTTTTTCCTTATTATTATTATTAGCATTAATCAAGAACTATCAAAAGAAGATATTATTCTATTATCTAATATCTTTTGAATCTTCTCTTTTAGAAAAGCATTTTCTGTAGATGATTTTTGATAATATGACCAGAAAGTGATAGATCTTTCTTCTTCCAAATATATTTTATATTGAAATATATTTGTTTTACTAGACTGGATTATATCAAAAAGATCTTTATATGAATCCAGAACTTGGTAAAGATATTATTATTATTCTGGATCCAAGTCTAACTCAATCATAATTAAAGTAGTATTTAATGATAGTTAAGATAGTATCTTCAACTGTCTATATATATCTTGTTTTTTATATTAAACATAATTATTTTCTCTTCTATCATGAATACAGGTATTATAATCTTCTATCTTTCTCAATAAATTCTTTCTTTTTCTTCCAGTTCAATAACTTCATTATTAATTTTTATAAGATTTTCTTGAACTTTCACTTTTAGTATAAGTTACTTATTTTGTTCTTTGTATATTATATATAAAGACTGATTAATTAGTTCTTCTTTTTCATATTCAAACTCATCATCTTCATTCTTAAGAATAGAATTCTTGAGTTCTCTCTTGAGACTGATCAATTTTATGATTGATCTTTGTTGAGTATAGGTGACTGGGATGATTATAAACTCTCTTTCAATTTCAAAACTTAAAAGTTCTTCATTCCAATTCAAAATAGCTTTGAACTGCTTTGCCCATTGGTTATCAAGTAATAAGTTATACTCTACTTTTTTCATGACTAGAGTATCAATTTGTTGATTCAGATCTCTAATTTTTATTTTTAACTCTTCTACTTCTCCTAGTTATTATTCAGGCTTTTTATTTATATCTATAAGACTGATATTGGAAGGCTTATCAATTTTTCTTCCTATTTATTTTAAAAATCTGGCTAACATAATATTACTAACTGATTTACCATTAACTATTATTCTAGTGAGCTGGTCTTCTACTTTTTCTTCATAATGGATTACATCTACTACTTTTTCATTCTTTTTTTCTAAGTTTTTATTTTTTTTTATAGTTTCAGTTAATAATTATTGTAAAAATATTATTGAAGATTTTTGAAATTAACTTGTATTCTGATCTTCTTTAGATATAAATTCTAGTTTAAATGTGAAATATTACTATTATTAATAATAGTAGTATTAGTAAGTGAGATATAATAGACTATTTATCTAGGAGTTATTATAGTTATTATAGTAAAAGATTATTATCTGGAACTAGAGTAATATTAACTTCAAGGTTAACTAGCTGTCTAGTTTTCATATTTCTTTCTGTATAATTATTAACATAGTATCCTATTTTATTATATTTGAAATACTTGATATTTAAGATATTATTATTACCATTGCTATTTATACTCTTCTTTGATAATCTGCAATCTCAGACTATGTGACCATTTTTATCACAATTATAGCAAGTTTTATTTTGATTAAGATGATTATTAGAATTTTAACTATTCTGAATTAACAACTTCTTTACTTATTCTGTAAGATCAGCTATAGCTCTACTTATATTATTTGCTAAACTTGGAATGAAAAAGAAAATGTCAAGATTTTATGATATGAGTAAAATAGAATTAAGGGGATTCTGATAGATCTGTCTATAGCTAGATTCAGGACTGATTACTTTTGTGATCATTGTATTTAGAGTGTTTGGATTAGATTTATTTATATGAAAAATAATTTCTGGCTTTAAGCCTTTTACAAATTGCTCAATATAATAAATGACAAAATATGTACTTATTAGATTAATCTTTTAAAGCAGTATATAAATATTCTCAGTATAAGAAGTTACATCTTTATTTATTTCTTGCATTATTAATCTTAATTATTGTTATCATATCAAGACTTGAGCATTGATTCTAAATTATACAACAAAGATTTGGTAAAATGAATTATTATTATTGTTATAATTCCAGTTAGTAGGTCAATCAGTATTTGTGAGTTTACTTTGCTGATATCAAGTTAAGATAATTTTTCTCAAATAGGCAGATATATTTCTATTTTTCTTGAATTTGTTATATTATTTGCATTTGCTACATGAGTAAATTTCTCAATCTAATTCATAGAATCTTTATGTATTCCATCACTATAAAAAGAAAATGGTACTGTTGTCAGCTTAACTTGTCTATTTTGTTGATTTTGCATTGCTTAAACAAGTGATAAAAGTACTTGAACTAAAGTTTGTATAGCTTGATTTGTCATTTCTTCTTCTTGATTTCTTTAAAGTTATAGTGGAGATGAATCTAAAAGGATAAGAAGACAAATTTCTTCTTTTTCTGAAGATTCTTCTTCTGTTATGTTTCTTGACTAAACTGAAGCTCTTCTTCTGTATAGAAGATTAGTGAAGAATATATTAGAGGTTGAGACTGAAGTAAATGATGATAAAACTGATGTAGAAATTCTAACTGGAATATTAACTGAAGTACTAGATCTTAATTTCTAAGTATAATATGATCTTTGTTGATTAAATGTGATAATTTCCTCATGTAAATTATAGATGATATCAATAATTTCAGTTACAGTATAAGTTAAATACTTTTGAAACTAAAGTTGTATTTGATATTTGCTTGTTGATACTCCTTTTTTTAATATGTTAGTAACAAATAAATTATAAACTAATCAGTATAGTTTCTTTCCTAACTATCTAGATAATCTTGATGAATTAAGAAGATTGATTAATCTTTGAAATTGTCTTTCTATTTTATAACTAGTTGATTTTGTTAGATCCAGTTTGAATTACTTTTGTGATTAATAATTTTATTTCTGATTTTGTCTTCACAGAGAGGATATTAAAAAGACTATTATTATTTTAAGATTATGTATATGTAATTATTTTAAAATAGTAATAGTGACTATGTTCATGATAGTTATTTATTTTTTATAACTTTAAGAAATTATATAACTAATTATCTTTTTAATAGAATGATATATATGAGATTTACTTCAAATAAAGTATAATTATCTTTTCAATAAGATAATTTATATGTGTTTTACTTATAATAAAATTTAATTATCTTCTTAATAAGATAATATACATGAATTTACTTCTAACCAAAATACTTTCTTAATAGAACAAGAAGAAAATAAAATAAGATATAAGATGAAATATATGTATTTATTAAAGATAAATACTAATTAATTACTCTTAACTTCAATAGTTAATTCTTTTTACCAAACTTAATTATTCTTCTTAATTACTTTTTGACTCTTTATATATAATATTTTTCTTGTTACGCTAATTATAAATTATTTCTAACATGATATTTTACTTAATTTAATTAAGAACAAGTAGAATTTTAAAAGAATAATTACAAGAAATATTAAATATATGATAATAAAGAATTTAAAATTGGTAAAATATTAAGTTATTCAAAGCTAAAGCAAGAAATAAAAGGAAATTAATAATAATTAATTAAGAAATTATTAATTTAATAAAACTATAAATTAGATATAATATACATAGTTAAATTAATAAAAGAATAAGACTAAATATAAATAATAATATAAACTAAAAATAAAATTAATTATTAATAAAATTAATTATTATAAATTACTTATTTATCTGATTTAGTAGTAATCAGTAATTACTGCATTACATACTATAATTATACCATATACTGTACTACATCTACTATATCACATAAATAGGTAATTGATTACACTATTTAAGATTAATCTTGCTTCTGCCTATTTAGTATAATAGTTTATAGTAACTACTATATACTTATAATTATCTTTGATTGATATGAGTGATCTAATTAGATCTATTCCTATCTTTTCAAAAGATTCTTTACTTTATATAGGATATAGTACATTATTTCTTCTGATTTTTCCTTTATATTGATATATATCACATACTTTTATATAATTTTTAATATCAGAATATTATCTTAGATCAATAATAATTTTAAGTGATTCTATGATAAGTTATTTTAATACCAAAATATCTAATATATATTACTATATGATTATTAAATAATATTTCTTTTATTTTATTAATTTTAATTATTTTTAAAGATTATTCTGGTTCTTTCTTATTATATCTATATAAGATTCTTTTCTTTACTAAGTATAATTTTGCTTTATTTTTAAACTTTATTGATCTTTTTCTGATATTTCTTCTGATATAACTAGAGTATCTAAATAAGTGATGAGTTGTAAATATTCAAGTAATTCTATTATATTCAAGTTGAATGATTAGATAAGAGTATATCAAATAGTTATTGAGTAATTTTTGATAATAAATTTTCTTATTTCTTTTAGATCTAAGTTGATTCTGATTGAAAGTATCTAAATAAGAGATCTATATTAGAGTGAATTCAGTCTTTACAATATTCAATTTTGAAGTTATAATTCTTTAAAATCAAAATCTAGCATGCAAGTCTTCCAAAAATTTTTAATTTATTAAATAAACTCTTTAAAGTATTATGATTAGTTATCAGAGTGAAAGAAGTATTAGAATGTAAGTATAATCTAAATAGTTATATTGTTCAAACTATTACTAAATATTCTAATTCAGTTATATAATAATTTTTCTCAGTGTTATTTATTCTTTTACTAGTATAAGCAACTACATACTCATTATCTTTTTTATCTTTTTGTGTCAAAACTATTTCTAATCCAAAGCTAGAAGCATTAGTATATAGTATAAAAGATTTCTCAAAGTCTGGATAGATTAATATAGATGTAGTCATCAATCTATTTTTCAATTCTTCAAATGCTTTTTGATGTTTAATAGATCATTTAAAAGATTAATCTTTTCTCATTAATTGATTTAAAGATACTGTTATTTTTGCAAAGTTTCTTATAAAATATCTATAATATGAAGCTAAGTCAAGAAATTCTCTTAAAATAGTTAAATTTATTAGTCTAGAAAACTGTTCTATAGCTGAGATTTTAGCTAGGTCAGGTTTCAAATCATCTTTGCTAATAATATATTCTAGAAAGATAAGTATAATTTTGCCAAATTAATATTTGCTTGACTGAAGTTTTAGATTACTTTTTCTAAGTTTGTTAAATATTTGTTTCAGATGTATAAGATACTTTTCAAAAGTATCTGAGAAGATATTAGTGTCATTAAGATAAATAACTATAAACTTTTCAAGATAAGACTTGAATATTTTATTTATTAAGTATTGAAAAGTAGCTGGTATATTATTTAATTCAAAAGATATGACATTAAATTTATATAGACTATTGATAGTAATAAAGACTATCTTCTTTCTGTCTTCTGATTTTACTTATACTTGCTAATATCTGAAGGCTAGATCAAGTATTGAAAAGTATTTTGCTTTGCTAAATATGTCAAATAAGTTATTAATTCTAGATAAAGAAAATTGATCTCTTTTTGTAACTTTATTTAATTGATGGTAATCTATATAAAATCTATATTTATTATTCTTTTTCTTGACTACTACTACAGGTACAAATCATGAATTATCTGATAATAAAATAATATTTTGTTTAAGCATTCTTTTAATTTCTTCTTCTATGAATTCTTTTTCAATTGATGAGCATCTATAATATAATTTCAAAGCTATCAGTTCTTCAGTTTTTGTGTTAATCTTATGTTGAATAATTGTAGTTTTTCCAGATTTTTCATTAAAAAGATCTTGATATTCTTTTAGTAATTCTTTTAACTGTTATCTTTATTCTGATATTAAATTATTCTTATCAAAACTTTCTTCTTTTGCCTAATAGAATGGTTCTGATATTAGTTTTATTTATTCATAATATCAATCATCTTCATTATATTTATAACATTCAATTGATAAATGATTATTAGCATGAGAGTATTTGTCTAAACTGATAACTTCATTTCTTTTTAATTCTTCAAATGTTAAGTGAAAGAACTTTTCTTTATCCAGTTGAGTATAATATTTTTTTACTTGTAAGTCTAGTATATTTGTTTGATTATCTAGACTTTCTTGAATATTTAGAAGTGACTGGTTAATACCATTATCTTCTTCATATTCATCTTCACTTTCTTCTTCTATTATGAATTTCTGTTCTTTAAATCTACTGATTGAGCCAAAATCTTATTGATCTCTTTCTGAATTTTCAAGTTCTTCACAAGTTAATACTAAATGAATTTTTGAGATCTTTACTAATAGTAAGAATATTGCTTGTATTATTTTCTCATCAGGTTGTATAGTATATGACTGACTAGAATTATTATGAATTAATATTTTAATATTTCTAGTATATTCAGCATCTATAGTATTAGCTTTTACTTCTTTTCCTTTACAAGCTAAAGAAAATCTAGAAGTAAGTTAATAAAATATTCCTTTTAGTACTTTAATTGCAATATATGAGTCTATTATTACAGTTTCTTGTAATAAAATAACAAGTTTTTTTGATTCTGAATATCTTAGATCAAAGTCAGCATCTATTTCATGAGCACATTCTGGTATTTTTCCTTTGCTATTATTATCAAAAACTTTAAGTTCTATTTCTTTATTAATATTATATAAATTATTCTCTTCTTCAATTTTATAATGCTTTTTTAGATATGTAATAAGTATTTTAATCTGTTTCTTTTGATTTTCAAATTATAATAGATTTTTGGTCTAGCTTATAACTGCCTTATAAGTATGAGTCCAATTATTTTTTAGGATAAGATTATAGTTATCATTCACAATTACTAATACTTTAATCTTGATTAATTCAGTTCCTAAAGTAATTAATAAGTTAATTACTTTTCCAAGTGCTTTCTCTTTTTAACTATTAATACTAATTAGATTTATTATACTAGATTTTTGAATCTTCTAATCTATTTTCTTTAAAAATTATTAAGTAATTATATTACTTACAGCATACTGTTAATTA
This sequence comes from Ambispora leptoticha, assembly GCA_910591765.1. Classification (NCBI taxonomy): domain Eukaryota; kingdom Fungi; phylum Glomeromycota; class Glomeromycetes; order Archaeosporales; family Ambisporaceae; genus Ambispora; species Ambispora leptoticha. The sequence continues at coordinate 5,629 of CAJVPS010001312.1, read as the reverse complement.
TTATTTTGCTAGATTAATTATTGATAAGCTCATTTACATATATAGTATCTACAGGTATTTGTTGATTTTGTTAATTTTCTTTTTTATTTTCTATTAATAATTTCTTGAGCTAATCATTATCAATTAAAGACTTTAATTATGAATGCATTCTCATCTTTTAAAAATATATTTAAGAGTTTAAATGTTCTTCAGTATTTAAGTAAGTATTCTGTTTGTTATTATTATTATTATTTTTTCTATTATTATTCTGATTATTATTATTATTCTGATTATCTTTATTCTTTTTTGAATTAGTATATCTACTAGCAATATGGTCAGTATCTCCACAATTATAACAGATAATATTATTTCTTGGATTATTATTATTAAAGTTATTATTATTAAAATTATTGTTAAAATTATTATTATTATTATTATTATTGAAATTATTATTATTATTATTATAATTATTATTTCTTCTACTTTTGCATTCATTTGTGATATGATCAAATCTTCTATAATTATTACATCTAATAGAACTATTTCTATTATTAAAGTAATTATTAGGTTGAGTAGTAATTGTTGATTTTTCTAACTTTGATATGATACTTTCAATTTGTTCTGTCAACTTGTTGATTTCAGTATCTACAGATGAAATTGACAAGAAAGATAAACTATTTGATATAATATTATATTGTTAAAAGTTAGAATCATAGATAGTTGCTACATTAATTACTTCTTTTAATGTTGCAGGATAGATTAGATTTACAAAAAACTTAATTTCTGATCTGAACCTATTTATAAAGTAAGATATACATAGATGAGCTGGATAGATATTAGTCAGATCTATTCTTCTAATTAATTCTCTGATAGCTGTAGCATATTGTTCTGTATTTTTATCAAATAATTATTTTCTTTATTTTAACTGTTGTTGCTATTTATATAATTGATCATAATTTCTAAAGTATTTTTCAAATTGATATATAAATGAAGCTTCTTTTGCATTTTGATTAGCATCATTATTATAATTCCAAATTCTAGGTCATTCTGAATCTTGTAACTTTTTATTGGTATATCATATAATAGCTAAGTTTTTTAGATAAGCTCCTACTATCTGAATTTTTCTATCATTACTAATGTTATCAGTGATACAAGCATTCTCAAAGTCTTGAAATCAACTAATTAGATCTTGAGTATCATCATAGAATTCTATAATTTTAACATAATTAGCTTTCTTTGATCTTCCTAGAGCTACAGCAAGTGCTTCAATTCTATGCATCAGATCCTTAAATCTATTATCAGTAGTTAATGAAGATGATATTTTATTTTTCTTATCTCTGCTTATTTCTTCTTCTTTAAGTGGTGTTAAGAAAATAAAGATTAAAGTAATGGATATATCTTAAGTAATTGGTTGTATTTCTAAGTATTTATTGAGTAATAATTACACTAATATCTATTCAAGAGTATCTGAATTATATTTTTCAAACTATTGCAAGGTATCTAATAATTCTTTATTTGATTTTGATTGACTTAGGTTAGGTACTTCTATAAATATATCTTGTTATTTTCTTTATCTTAATTCTGTCAAATATTTACTTTTTTTATTTTTGAATTCAAATATCTCTTATTGTAATTTGTAAAGATATATTTGTATTTGTTCTGTTAATAAATCAGTTTCTTCTTTAATTAAGATTGCAAAAGCTTTTCTTGTCTTGACTTGAGTTTTACCATGTATTACTTCTTAATGAAAATGATAAAACTTTTCTCAGATGACTTGATAATCAGATTCAGTATAATCTTCAAAATGTAACTTAGTAAATAGTTAAGTGAAGAGTCTTTCTCTTTTTACTTTGATTTCTTTAGTTAGATTCATTTTGATATATTGTAAAATTATTTCTTTAGTTACTTTTAATTCTTTACTAATTTTAATTTAATTCACAGAGGATTCTTTATCTATATCTGAATTGAATTTGGTAATCCTATAGAATTATTTTTCTATAGAGAGAGTATCAAAAAGTTATTATCTTTTTAATACGAGTATTAAATCTAATATTATAAAAGTATATGATAAAAGTAACTATATATTTAAAGTGATAGTTAAAAGAGTCTTTAAAAGTTTATTAATAAGAATATAAATACTATTATTTATTTAAAGATAGGTAATGATAATATTCTTGTTATGACTATCTAGAATGTAGTTCAATTTCAAAATATAATTTCAAGACAGATTTAATATTCAGTTTATTAATAAGATGAAATAATAGATCTTAATCAAGATATATTTTACAAGAGAGATTTCTTAGAATTTTCTTAAAACTAAAATCTACTTAAATACAAATTAAAAATTAAATTCATAAAACTTAAACTAAATTAAATAACTAAATATTTTATTATTAACTATCTACTTGACTTATTAACTGTCTGTTAACTATCTAATTGACTATTTAAATTCACTATCTAAAATATATTACTTTTATATATTTTAGAAATTATATAAATGATACTTTTATTATAATACTTATGTTAGTTTTGCTATAATCTAAATATTACTTTAATTAATATTATAATATTAATTTTGTTATAATAGTATTATTAGTTTTGCTATGATAGTTTTGTTAACTTTATTATAATAATTTTATCATGATCATTATGTTTGTGAAATCTTCTAAAAATATTTATAAATAATATTTTTTAAAGTTAATGTCTAATAAGATATAAGTAACTATTCATCTAATCATATTATGATATGAAGTGACCAATAAAATTAACTAATATTCTACTAAAAGTTTATATCATAACAATATTTTAATTTCATATTTACTTATTTTTTTAAATAATAAAAATTTAAAACTTTTTCTTAGTTTTCTCTTTTACTTTATTTATTAATTGCTTAATCTTTTATAATCTATTTTATTTCTGTTATTTTTAATAAAGATGATAATTTCTTGTTTTTTAAATAATTTTTTTAACTTATTTCTTGATTTCTAATTGCTAAATTATTTTTTAATAAATCTATTTGATCTTGAAGTTTATCTATTGCAGTATTATATTTTAAAACAGTTTCAAATATTTATTATTTTCTTTATCTCATAGCTATTTCTAGTATTTTTTTAGCTTTCTCTCATTTTATTCATATTTTATTATCTAATTTTTTATCTTTGTTTTTAATTCTTTTTATTTTAATTCTAATTTTATTATATTCTCTTCATACTCTTGTTTTTATTTAAACTTTTTAGAATTTAATTTACTAATTTCTGATCAATTTTCAGTATAATTATTATCTAATTTATTAGAACTTTCAATAAAATTTTCTAATATTTTCTTGATAGTGATATTATTAAATCAAATTCTTTTATAATCTTTAGCTTATTCTTTAATTTCATTAGAATTTACTATTATTTTCAGTTTATTTTCATCTAATCATTTTCTATTTAGTTTTTTATATCATCAGATTCCTCTTGAAATATAAAAACTAATATTATTATTATTATCAAGAGACTGATTAGTAATATATTAGATTTTTCATTTTAGATCTTTAATTTATTCTAATAATTATTTATTATTCTGTTTGAATTCATTTGATATATTTGTCATATTTATTTTATTTATTTATTTTTAATATACTTATAAGACTATGCTAAGTATATAATTATTTTAATATTCTTTTTATTTAAGCTTTAAAAATTATAAAGTAAAAATATTCATCAAAAATTAAATAAAAAACTTAATATGGTAAGAAAATTAATAAATAATAAAAAATTTTAGTCTAAATATTTTATTAACTATTGATATATATTAGACTTGAATAAGTAATATCTTTAAATTCTTTTCTAATAAATAAATAAATATTTTAATAAAAGATATTCTTGTTTTTTATAATCTAAAAAGAGATGATATTAATATTAAAATAAAGAAAACTTTAATTTCTTTAATAATTTAAAAATATTTATTTTTCTATCTTTTCATAAATTATATTTAATAAAAGATCTATTAATAACTATTTGAGTTTTGATAATATTAGAATTAGCTACTTCAAAAAAAATATTAGTACTTTTGCAAATTATTTAATTTTTTGAAAAAATATTTAAAATAGAATTAAGATCTAAATATTAGAAATCTTTTTCATTTTCATAATATTAAGTTTTATTTAATTCATTTAAACTAAATTTTTTTTACTACTTTAATAATATAATTCACATAATTTATAATGATTTTTTTGTAAAGTTTTTTAATCAATTCAAAACTATTATTACATTTGAATTTGATATAGTCAGAAATTATAAAGTTTAATTTAATACTTTCATAATAATTATAAATTATTAAATATAAATAAAATTAAATAGTAATATTATTTTTATTCTGACTATCAATATTATTATAAGTAATTTTCAAATATTTTTTTCATTTAATTTTTTAATACTATCAAAAATTAAACTAAGTATATTATTAGGATCTTTGCTAATTATTTTATTTTTATTCTAAATATAATTTAGTTATTCTCTAGTTACTTTATTTTGAATATTAAATAAATATATTTTATGATAATTAAAATAGTAAATTTTATTAACTTATTAATCTAAATATGATACATAAATATTCTAAGTTCAATTATAATTATAATAAGTAATAATATTAATATTTTAATACTGAGTCTTGTTTTATATATATAATTTTAATTAATTAGCTTTTTTTATTCTTCTATTAATTTGGTATTTTTATTATAATAATTTTTTTCTAATTTAACTTTAACAAGATATTCTTTAAATTTTTTAAGCAAGTCTTTAGCTTCTTCTTTTTAATAAGTATTATATTATAAATTATTGTAAAAATACTGATAAGTATTATATAAATCAATTCTTAAACTTATAATTTGAATTTCTAATATTAATTAATGTTATAATTTTCTAAAAGTATTATATTTTAATGATTTCAATTTATTATTTTCTTTTAAATATGTCAAAAATTTTTAATATATAGATTTATAAGTTATTTCTACTGATAAATATATAATTGATTAAGTTATTCTATTAATACTTTTATTTAAACTTGGTAAGTTATGAATTTTAACATAATTTTTAAGATAATTTTTTATAATAATAGTAATATTTTGATCAATTATCATTTTAATTTTTTATTAAGATATTTTTTTGATATTATTATAAAATCTTGAAATTAAATCATTATTGATTAAATAATTTTAAAGTATATTCTGCTAATATCTAATATATTAAGATAAGTTTCTTAATATAAAAATATATTATAATTTTACTAATAAAAAGTTTTTTTATTAGCTCAAATTTTCTTTTTCAAATATCAACTAATACTAATTAATTTACTATCTATTACTTTAATTTATATTATTAAAAATATATCTTATTTTAATTTAAATAGAGCTTGAAAGACTTTATGTAATTTAGTAAATTCTTCTTTAGATAATTTAACAGAGCAATCACAATTATAACCTACTTCTAAAAATTGCAAAGCTTTTTCATATTTATTAATATTGTAACCAATTAGCTTATTTGTGTGGTGCAGTAGATGTGGCATAGCATATGGTGCAGTCACAGCACATGGCATAGTAATCGCTAATTACTACTAAATTAGGTGAATAAGTAATTTATATTAATTGATTTAATTTATTATTAATTCT
>CAJVPS010001311.1:0-16220 GCA_910591765.1 Ambispora leptoticha | reverse complement strand
GAATTCTGAATTTAATAATAAAAATCATTAAATAATGATATTTAATGAAATAAGTTAATTTAACAAATTTATACCATCAAATAATGATATTTAATGATCTACACCATCAAACAATAATATTTAATGATCTACACTATTAAATAATGATATTTAACAAATTTATACCATCAAACAATAATATTTAATGATCTACACTATTAAATAATGATATTTAACAAATTTATATCATCAAACAATGATATTTAATGATCTATATCATTAAATAATGATATTTAACAAATTTACACCATCAAACAATAATATTTAACAAATTTACACCATTAAATAATAATATTTAATAATCTATATCATTAAATAATGATATTTAATAATCTAGTCCATTAAATAATAATATTTAATGATATATGTCATAAAATAATAATATTTAATGATATATATCATAAAACAATGATATTTAATGATATACATCATAAAACAATAATATTTAATGATATACATCATAAAATAATGATATTTAATGATATACTTTATTAAATAATAATATTTAATGATATATTTCATTAAATAATATACATCAATGACTCTAATATATATTAATATATATCAAATATCTGTTTTGATATGCATCAACGACTCTGATATATATTAATATATAACTAATGATAAAAATTGATATAAATCACCCCAAAAAATTTCCTGATGATGATATGGAGATATTTTGCAAAAGATAAAATTGGTCCTTTAATTCAAGTTTCAGATAGAATAACAGGTTCTATATATATAGACATATTAGAAAATACTTTTTTATCCTTTTATAATAGTTTAAAAAATAATTCATAATATATTTTTCAAGATAATAATATGCTAATACATAAAACAAGAATGGTCAATCAATAGAAGAGAATAATTTGATATTAAGTCTTTCATGAACTGCACAGAGCCCAGATCTTAATCTAATTGAACATTTGTAAGATGTTTTGGAAAGAGGGTTAGAGAACATAAATCTCATCCAAAAAATATTGTGGAATTAATGATAGTTTTGGAGGAGGAGTGGAATAAAATTGAGTCTGAAATTTTAACAAATTTAGTTGAAAGTTTGCCAAGCAGTATTAAATAGCCATTATTGCAAAAATATTCAAAAAGGAAGCAGATCTGTTGCAAAGATTCGTATTCTTGGCACTTTATTAAATGCTCAAAATTGACCAATACAATAATCACAACATAATATAGATATAGATTTGGAAAATAGAAATTAGGTGGTTAAAATGAAATTGTAATTGTGATCATAAAAGATTGAATTTCCTATAATATCTGGAGCAGAAAAGGATTTGAACAAAGTTGCGACTATAATAAAAAGGAACCTAATACTTAATCAAAAATTAGACAATATATTTTTTGTAATAGAAATTTGAAAGGATAAATTCATAAAACAAAATATAATTTTGCATACATGCTCTGACTTAGTCCCAATATATGAAGCATTGCGTATTTTAGCCTCAACACGTTGTATCCTAATTTTCTATGTCTTGCTGTGATGTGAGCTTAGAGTGGTCTGGCATTTTTAGGTTAGTTTACTTTTTTATTAAAATTTTTATAAGTCATATGTTTAATATGATTTGATTAAATTAATTTTAATTATTTACACAATTATTTAAAAATAACAAGCGATATATTATAAATATCATTTTATGTCGTTTGTCAGCATGTATCTTGAATTAATTTGCTTTGATTTATGAGAAACCATACTCGTCTAATTTTTTACATGGTCAGATTCGCGGATAGATTATCAATATCCAATTTAAAGATGAGTTAGAAGTTTAACACATGTGAAAGTATCGATATTGTTACATACATTACTAATACGCAATACAAATATCAAAAAAATTTATTCAAAGCATTTATTATAAATACATATATTCCGATCGTTAATTTTCGAAATTATTAAATTTCAAATAGAAACGAACATTATAGTGAATAGGTTTTTTGAAATTGAATTTTTTCTAACTTTCTACATATATATGCGAAATTAGCGGGTATTATTATGTAATGGCTAGATTATATTGTGGATTATAATTTAGTATTAGAATGTCAGTTCCTTCAAAAAGAATTTATATTGAAAATATATAGATAAAGATAAAATATTGTACGATTAGAATTTAATTGCTAATTGTTCATACGTCGACACCGGTATTGTTTGGCTCCTCAACGTCTTCGGCGACTGTTCTTCCCAACAAAGTGATAAAAGAAATTTCAAAATATGCATAACTGTTGTATTAGAAAATAAAATTTTGGTATTTTTTGAAAAAATTTGTAAACAAAAAGTCTATTTACAAAGAATATTCATTACATGTATTGGTGTGATAAACCAGTATGTGAATGTACATGAACATGTATATACTGCATGCCATGTTTAATGCAGATTTCTATGGATAACGATAAATCGTTATGATGATTATTATTAATTTTAAAAAACGATATTATTTTGCATTTCATTTCTTTAAAATACACGAAAAATTTATTGCATTTTTTAATCCTTAACGTTAATAGGTACATTTATACAAATAAAATAAACTTTATTACTAGATCTTTAAAAAAAGAGCATTGTATCAACGAATATTCTTGAAACATTCTTTAGATCGTACCTGCACATGTGCATCAATTATGCGAAAACAATATCGAATTCTAGAGACGTTCGTATTTCTAAGAAGCTCTCACAATAGAAAGTTTTTAAACTATATAATCCAGAATCGAGTCTCAATATTCAAGTTTCACTGTAATAATAATTCAATGTAATGTGATAAATTAAATAGCATTGCATACGTATATTATCGTTATTTAAAAATGATGAATTGTAAGATGAAATCAATGTTATTTATGTTATGATCAATCACTGCTTTCGTTAATGTTTTTCGAGGAAAGATAACAATACATTTATCTATTCTACAAGTTCAAAGTTCACAGATGAACCATCCAAATTAAAGACACTTGGCTTAACTTCACATATATTTATTGGACTAAGATTTGATAATTATGAAGGAAGTTCTTTCACAAGGTTACACTTGTGAATTGGAGCATTATCTTCCCGAAGTATTGCTTCTTTGGTAAGAGTACAGATACTGTTCTAAAGAGCCGATTACTTTCAAGAACTTTCATTTGAGCAATGATTAGAGATAGACAAAATAGTGACTTTCCGATGCATTATACATATTGCACAATGCTCTTTTTTAAGAACGAGAAAGACATCAATACATACGAACTGTATTGTACATGTACGTGTATCTACATGCACGGATATTACGATTACATTTTTGCCCCCTTAACGTTACATGTACATGTATACAGAAATGAAGGAGTGATTACACATAATGATATGCATTAACCATTTCTCTAACTGGGCTGGCTTTTATAACACCTATAATGAATTTCTTATAAATTGACTACTTGCCCTACAAACATTTTTGAAAAAATTATTTTCTCATACAGCAACTATGTATATCTCGAAATTTTTCTTTGTCATTTTGTTAGGACACAATATTTTCTTTAATACCATCGCGCTTCCGCTTTCGAAAAAGGCTATCACCGGACAAGCTTCTGGTCCCGGTCTTTATTATGGTTTCGACATTAATGACAAAGCTTTAACTGTTATTGAAGTAGACGGAATAGGCGGAGACGTTGAGACGACCGACCCTGCCAAAAATATTATCGAAAAATAAACAATTAACAATTAAATTCTTAATCGTGCACTGTTTTATCTATATTTATATAACTAAAAATAAATTCTTTTTTTAGCAAACTGACCTCCTAAATCCACTATATGATTTAATTATTACTTGTTAATTCGCATATTCATGTATGTAGAAAAAATTTAACTTATTCACTATGTTTGTTTCTATTTGAAATTTAGTATTTTTCGAAATTAACGATCAGAATACATAAGTATCGCCTGATTTAGAATAAGAATAAAATTTTAATTTCCAATTTATTTTAAACAACTATACGCTAATATAATAGAATATTTAGTTAATATTTCGTTGGTCTTCCTTCGAGTCCAACATTGCTACTCTTTTTTTACATTTTAATTTAGTCACAGACTTCGGAAGACCTCGTATTTTGGATATTGTCCTTTAACAAACTTTATGACATTTTCAATTGGGTTTAGGTCGGGTGAATTGGATAGCCAATTAATAGTTTTTATTTTCTGTTAACCAATTCTTAATTCTTCCGGTAATGTGGATCGGCACATCATCTTGTTGGAAAGTTGCGTCATTTCTCGTTATCTCCTTAATTGCATGATAAAATGGCACATTAATAAATTAGTTCATAGAATTTCAAGCTATGTATTTGCATTTATTTTTTTGCCATTTCTCTTGGTTTCATCACAAATACTAAAGTCTTTTAATTTCTCCACGAAAACATCCACAAACCATCATAGTCCACTTTTAAAAATAAGAGCCAACAATCTGCATTAAACTTTTCTCCAGTATGTCGCCAAACCCTTAGTTGCTGAGATCGCTTGCCAATTTCAATACTTGTTTCGTCAAAGAATATGAGAATCGCCTAGTTATAAACAATTTATTTGATTTTCTTTGTACCATTTAATATGCATGTGCTCCAGGCTTATATGGCACGTTTTTCAAGAAAAAGCTACAGTTATAACAATATTTTTCAAAAATAATTATTTGATTACTAAACTTTCTAACTGCATTAATAAATAAATATAACAAATCTTTAAGAAAATGTAAAAAAAAGTAAAAATCATGATTTATCTATATATAAAAGTTACTAATTTATTAATAAGTATTTTTCAATTTTTATATCAAAAAAAAAATATGAACATATAGTTTCGCATATATATTTTTCAGATTTCTTTGAAAAGAATTTCTCTAGTTGTAAAATATAGATGGTTATCTTTATTTTGATGTAAAACTTTTATATATAGAGAAAATTCTGAATTTTACTCTTTGACATTTCCAATGATAAAAATTGTGATGTAGGAAGGTGAAGTTGAAATAAGAGTATTTGGAGAATAATATGAATATGATTAGTAACACAAGACTAAAAAGATACTTTCTCCATTATACTATCTATAATTGATTATTCTATATTCAGATATCACTACTTTCAATAATTTTGACAAGATATTAGAACATCTTGTATTTTTAATACTTGGCAACTTTCCAAATTAACTTCAAAATAAATCAGAAATTAAAGTTCTTTTAAATTTTTTACTCAAAGTTCAAGACTTAATAATAAAAACTATTGAAACTTGTAATGCAAAATATATCACAATACTTTAAAATTATGCTTGGTTCTCTAGTAAAAAAATTCAACAAATTATATTTTGAAGTATAAGAATAATTGATAATTTTTGTAATATGTATTTAGTCTTTCTCACAAATATACTTAAAGTCAATGATGTAATTATAATATATAAAGTAGCAAGAAATAAATATTATATCATATCTATATAATTCTGTGAGATAGTCTTAATAATATGAATCTTGCATCAGAGAATATAAATCTTAAAATATCAGAAAATATATAATAAATTATAAACAAAGATCAGGACAAGGCTTTTTTTATATAAAATATTGAAAATATCTTCTAAAAGTTCTCATAAATATTTAAATATTAATTCTTCTACAATTATTTTTAAATAATTTTGAGTTATATTAAATTAAAATTATTAAATTATTATAAAAACTTAAATATTTATGAAGTTTATATATTTGATCATATATCTTATATTAATCTTGATCTCTTTAAATAATAATTAAGCTTTATTCAAGATATTTTAAAGAAAGTTAAAAAAATAAATTATAAACAACTTTGATAGCTATTTCTATTAAATTTCTTATTTTTCTAAATTAAAATTATTTAATAAATTAGATTAAATAAAAGTAATAATTATAAATTATTAATATATCATAAAAATTATTCTTTTTATATTAAATAATATCTTTGATATATAAAATAATATAATTTATAATAAACTTTATATGCTTTATATAAAGTTTAGCAGAATATATATAGAAAAGAAAAGAAATATTAGATATTTTATATATTTTTGAATTAATTTATATTATTAGATCTTATATTTTTTTGACAATTATTTTATAATAAATTATTTATATATAATAATAATCTATAATCAAAATAAATTTTATTTATATATAATATTTCAGAAATTATAAAGCTATATATAATTTTCTTTTAAAAAATTATTCTTTAGATTTTACTATATAATATATTATGAAAAAGAATTAATAAAAAATTAGAAAGATAAAATTATTATTATAAAAAAATTTAGTTATATATATATCAAAATCTTTAAGTCTATAGATTATTCTTATTCTTCTATAATCTATATATTAAAAGTATATTGTAATAATTTTGATTAATTATCTTTCTTTTAGTTTAAATCTTCATTTTGTGCTATCTATATTACAGATTAGTTTTATATTACTTTTCTATAAAGATTAATTTCATTCTGAATATACAGATGATTATTATACATTTAATACATTAGATTTAGCACATTGTCATGCAGATAATCATTATGTATATCTATATTACTAATTTAGATTATTAATATTTTTAATTAGATATTCTTTTAATAATTCTTTATATTTTAACTTATTCTTTTTAATTATTATTTATATTATTATTTATAATTATTTATAATCTTATTATTTATTGAATTATGATTAGCTACTCTCTGGAAATATAAATTAAGTTAATTAATTCTGTTCAATTCATATGTATTTCAAAATAGATTTTAATATTAATTTTTTCACTTTTATATTCATTGCTTTCACTATAAATAAGAATTATCTGTTCTATAATTTTTCCTTCAGATCTAAAACTTTTAAATAATAAAAAGAATCATAAGTTATAAAATTAAAACTATTCATATTGTATTTTATCTTGTTTATAATTATAAAAAAAGTAATCTTACATATATGAACTTAAAAAATTATTTAAAAAATAATCAGATTATCTATTAATTCTTAATAATCTATATATAATTATTTTAAGACTTTAGTAATTCAAAATAAAAATTCTTATAACAAATCTTTTCTAAATATACAAAGAATTAGAATTATTATATATATATTTGAATTATTTTATAAATAAATAAATATTAGAATCTTTTATAAATAAATAAAATTAATTAAAAAAATTATTCAATATTTCATATAAATGATCTGATCATTTTTTAAATAATTTTTTAAGTTTGTATACTTTTAATATGTGAATCACAGAAGAATAAAAATAATTTATAGTTTTAAAGATCTTGATATATACAGTCTCCGGCAAAAGTAATGATGCATAATGTTTTTGTCTATATTTTAATAATGAAGTATCCAAAACTCACAAAAGTTTGTAGATATATTCTTTAGGATATTACAAACAAGATTCTCTAATAGTGCAAGACATGTTAGCTTAATAAAATTTTGCAGAATTTTGTGTTAAATGTGTTGGATTAGGTATCTACACAAAATAATTTTGAAAAAGAATTTATTTAAAAATATTTTTAATAAGTAAATTTGAAAATATTTTTGCAAAAATATATTTTAAGATATAAAGAATATATTTGTAAGTTTAAAAAAAATTTTATTGCATATTTATTTAATAAATACCAGTTAAAAAAAGGCTTTATTTTGATGAATTTTATAATAAATCATAATAGAAATCCATTTTTACTATATTTTACTAAAAAATAACATTTTACTAATCAATTAATTGATTAATCGATTTTTATAACTAATCGATTATTTAAGAAAAATGTGGCACAGCAAACTGTAATTGCAGAGGTTGAGAACTAATTGATGTCATCATCATCATCATTGTTTATGCACTTACATTATTCAGGCATGATAATTTCCATATCATTTCATTTATTGTGTTCGTTTGCTACTTGCTATGTTTATTAATATTACAATTTTTAATATGTATTTTCGCAAAATAACGCCCATGGGCATTACACGTATTTCGAAAATCGTACTCTTTAATAATAGCATACCGTAAAACCGCGAAATAACGCCCATTGGCGTCCCGAAATAACGCGCATCCTATATAGCATTGGTAAACTTGATAAACTGCATTCTTTTAATATAAATTCGGTCTCGAATTCTTTTTTTTTTGTTGTCATCATTCTTGAACCCGATTCCGGTCGATTTTGTAATATAAAGAAGCATGATGGTTGGATATAGCTTCTTTATATGAAATTACCTCAAGTTTAAACGCGTTATCATAATTCGCTTTGTGCAAAAAATTTGCACGCGAAATAAATAAAAAATTAGCGAATACATTTTTTATTATGGATGTTCGTCGTGTAAAACAAGAAAAAAGAGGAGACTTAACGAACTACAAGCAAACGATAGAAATACGAGGGGAAAAAATAAATAAAAAACATAAAAACAAGAAAAATGAAAAACTCTCATACTTTAAAAGAAGTATATTTATATATTTTTTATGTCAAAGCACGTGGACGTTATCACAAAAATCAGGCAGATTTATCTGAAAATCGACCTTTTGGTTCGAAATAACGCGCAGGTGCGCGTTATTTCGCGGTTTTACGGTACATGGTTTCAAGATAACGTCCATGGGTGTCCCAAAGTAGCTTTAAATTCTTCAAGTTTATAAGTCATAGGTTAAGGTTGGAGGTAAACAGTTTGATGGCAAACAAGCAGAGATTATTTAGTTTGATATTTTTGCTAGCCTTTAAAATTAATACTTTCTCCTTGAAGGAGTTTTTGTTTGGCGACTTCTAGAAAAGCGTCTAATACTTTTTTCACGCAATAATATGATTTCGTTTCGTGCTCATATTCATAGCAAAAAACTTGTACGCGAAAAAAGTAAAAATTACGATCATCTTTTATTATGGGTGTTTGTCGTTAATCAGGAAAGAGTCTTTACGAAAATGTAAGTAAAACAATACAAACATGAGTGAAAAAAATAAATGAAACATGTATATGTATTTATAATTTCTAAATCAACAATATCTGTAATACTCTGATTTTATGAAATTTGAATACGTAGTTATTCTCGTACAGTATATACTGTAGTTTCTAAAAGATAAAAAAATGTAAATAAAAAATCACAAATAGTCAAAACAGTAAATCCCCGAAAATAAAATACTCCATTTTTCAGCCCAAAATTAGATGCAAAAATAGCTTCAAAACAAACACGTCCTTATTTCAAGCAAAAATTTTTTTGCAAAAAAGAATGGTATTTCAAACAATACAATATTCAAAAGTGAGAAAGTAATGTGTTTTCTTTTTTAAAAAAATCTCTGAATAATAAATTAGATTGGACTTTCTGAGTAAAGATAGTTATTTAAATATTATATATGAAAAAAATGCATATTTATGAACAAGATTAAGCGAGAATGGATTATCTTTCTAAGTATAAACAGTGAAAAAAGTAAAATATATAATTATAAATTAGAATAAATTTCTTCGAAATTGAAAGATTCAACTAATTCAGGAGCTCGATCATGTCCGTTATCTTTAGCTTTTTGAAACCACTTTAAAGCTAAATCAAGATTTTTCGAAACGCCTATGCCATGTTGATAAAATTTTCCAAGACTAAACTGAGCTTTATTATGTTCTAATTCTGTTGCTCTTAAGTACCAACAAAATGCTTCATTATCATTTTCATTTGTTCCTTCTCCATATTCATAGCATTGTCCAAGTCGAAAATGTAGGCGAGGATCACCATATTGAAATAATTCTAAAAGTTCTTTAAACCTGTATTTTTCCATTTCTTTAGTCTCTTTATTTCTTTCATGATTAAATCTCAGAAAAAATAGAACCTCATTCTGCAGACTTGAAAAAATGTTCCAATGCCTTTGTCTCATCTTTCACTGTGCCTCTTCCAAACTCATAGCGTCTAGCAAGATTATAGTGTGCAAAAGGACTTTCAGAATCAGCCGATTTCAAAAATACCACTCAAATGCTTTTTGTTCATCTTTGATTGTTCCTTCTCCAATTTTATTGCAGAGAGCAAGATTATATTGTGCATCAAGATCTCCTGACAAAGTACCATTTGAATGCTTGTTGTTCATCTTTGATTGTTCCTATTCCATTTGGTAGCATCTAGCAAGATTATATTGTGCGCTAAGTTCTCCTGACTCTGCTGCTTTCAAGAATGCTTTTTGTTCATCCTTGATTGTTCCTTCACCTTTTCATAACAGAAAGCAAGATTAGATTGTGCGCCAAGGTGTCCTAACTCTGCTGCTTTCAAATACCATTAAAATGATTTTTGTTTATCTTTGTTTGTTCCTTTGCCATTTTCATAACAGAGAGCAAGATCAAATTGCGCATTAAAGTGTCTGACTCTGCTGCTTTCAAAAACCTCTCAAATGTTTTTTGTTCATCTTTGATTGTTCCTTCACCATTTACATAACAGTGATCATGATTATTTTGTACTTGATATCCAGATTCTGTCAATTGTTGTTGGTTCATTATTTTCGATTTGATTTTCAGTGGTGTATATGATAAATGAAGATGGTGTTAAATTGTTTTAATCCAAATTAATTACTACACTTAAATTATCATTAAATTTACATTTTTCGCTAATCAAATTCCAATATATTTGTTCATTTATAACACCATTTGTAGGTTGAAATCTTTTTTTTATTATCTTGTAAATATGGTTTTTAGTTAATTTTCGGAATTAAAAATAACGATATTGCAGTAAAAGGAACCGTACATGTTATACATGTATAATTTTTACATATCGACATCGATTGAACAACGCCCACAAAAAGTAACACCCGATTTGCATGTGTAACAACATAGGAAAATACATGTGCGGGGGGGAAAGAAATATTGGACGTTTCGCGTGTTTTTAAATTGATTTATATCATTGGATCTTGTGTTTTTTTGACAATTATTTTATAATAAATTATTTACATATAGTGACGATCTATAACCAAAACAAATCTCATCTTCATATGACGACGCATCCAAATTTACGCAATTTCCTCTCAAAAAATCGCCCTTTAAAATATGCCGCATAATGTGCCATGGAAAAGAATTGACAGAAAGTCAGAAAGGTGGAATTATTATTACAAAAAAACTTGGCCACACACATACTGAGATCTCTAAGGCTGTAGATTGTTCTGTGATCTGTGTGTTAGAAGTACACGAGCTTAAAAAATCATCTAAAAAACAATCAGATCATCTACTGATTCGTAACAAATCTGCATGAAGGCTTCAGTAATCCAAACAAAAATTCTTACCATCAAACAAACTCTTTCCCAGATCATACAAAGTATTGGAATCATTATATAAATAACTGAAGCATTCTATAAATAAATAAATATCAGAGCCTTCTATAAATAAATAAAATTAACTAAAAAAAAATCATCCAATATTTCTTTTACCCCCCATAGATGATCTGATCATTTTTTAGATGATTTTTTAAGCTCATGTGCTTCTAAAAAATGGATCACAGAAGAATGGGAACAATCTACAGTCTTAGAGATCTTGGTATGTGTGTGGCCAAGTTTTTTTGTTAAAATAATTCCATCTTTCTGACTTTCTGTTAATTCTTTCTCATGACATATTATGCAGCAAAATTTTAAGGACTATTTTTTGAGAGGAAATTGCACATAGCTTTATAACTCCTGGATGCATCATACAAAAATGAGATTTGTTTTGATTATAGATTGTCACTATATATAAATAATTTATTATAAAATAATTGTCAAAAAAAACACAAGATCTAATGATATAAATCAATTTAAAACATGTGAAACATCCAATATTTCTTTCCCTTCCCCCTGTATATGCATTGCATTTCTCATTTTTTGTTATTGTTGATCTTAATTTACTTTTAAACATACACTAGGGGAAATTTTTTAGGTGTAAATAATAGTAATTTTTATTAAAGTTATGAGTGCCAAGCAATTGTAAGAAAAATGTGACATAACCCGGTAAGAGTATAATGGTCTCTTGTCAAGTATAAAAGAAACAGGAAAAAAAGTTTACCACTGTCTGAGAGATCATAAGCTTATAACCATCAAGAAACTAAAAAATATATCCTGAGCCATTTCATGGCATTGGTAATAAAAAATTTGTGCAAAAGCTTATCTGAAGATTCTCTAAAGTTGAAGCGGATTGACCTAATAAAAAATATGTACTTCCTAGGGAGAACTATCTACGTACATATCAATTTTCAGCTAAATTGGAATCAAATTCGTTTAATTATTTGGTCTCGAAGTACCAAATGAATGTTAATAAAATAATCCAACAATTTTTTTACTAGTATTCATCTGGTACTTCAGGATCAAATAGCTAAACGAATTTGGTACCAATTTAGCTGAAAATTGATATGTGTAGATAGTTCTCCCTAGGAGGCACATATTTTTTATTAGGTCAATCAAAATTTTGAGTTAAATTTAACTGATTAAAAATATTCTTGTAGATCACTCAATTTCTTTAGAATGGCAGCATTAATATATTTTTTAGGCTTTTTTAGATATTTTCTAAGTTATTAGCTTTAATATGAATATAGGAATCAGGTATATTAAATCAATATTAGAAACACTAGAATTTTTTTTGTAAACTTTTCGTGCTGCATTTCTTCTGTGAGCCACTGTATCTCGATACCAAGTGATCGAAACCATATAAAGAATACTATTGATTCACATAACTAGACGAATTGAAGGCTGATATTTTTATGCGATTTGATCACTAGGCATCGAGATATTACATATTTTCTAACTTTCGTCGCATTATACATGTAAAAATTAGTATTACATTTATATCTTGTCAATCATCTTTCTTAAAAGTCACATGATTCATGTGCATGTTTCTGAATCTTATAAACTCTCCACAGCTTTAATAGTGTGAGCCGTATATTATTTAGCCAAAAACATATACAGTGGTACTGGAAATTATTTGGAAAATTATTACGTGATAAAAATCATCTAATGCGGTGCAACCACAAGAGCAAATAAAAATTTAATACGCGTGTAAACAGACTTCATGCATTTCAGGAAACACATTGTTTTTTTTAACCATCTTTTTTCTTATATTTCTCACCAGCAATGACATCACAACATGGAATTATCGAATAAACAACGGCAACGTGAAGTAATTCTACATTTGTGGAATAATGGTGTAAGGATAGCCAGGGAAATACAGCAAAGAACAAATATTAGCCTATTCACTATCTATTACAACTTAAAAAAATTGAAAGAAAAAGGGAACGTGGCTCAAAAAAAAGGTCAAGGTAGACCGAAAAAAATTAACAGCTCGATAGCTAGTGTAATAGGTGCACATATACGATACAATCCTACAATTTCTGTCAGTGATTTAGTCAATAAATTGAAAGAAAACAGTTTCGTAGTTGGAAGAGAAACGGTTCGAACTCACCTCATTGCTCACGGCTATAAAAATTCCCTCCCACTTACTACACCTATGCTTATGGATAATCATAAGAAAAAAAGAATCGAATGGGCCCAAAAACATCTTAATGATGATTGGTCCCGAATACTTTTTTCTGACGAGACATCTTTTCAACTATTTAGGAATACCATTACTCAGTGATATAAACATGTCTGACCCATTCAACGTATTCCTAAGAACCAGCAAAAAATTCATGCGTGAGGTGGATTTTGTGTACACAATAAAACAAGCCTTTACTGCTTTGTGGGAAAGATGGATGCAAAATTTTATGTTGGAATTCTTCAAGAACAATTTCCCGAGGTCGAAGAAATGATGGGAAACAATTGGCAGTTCCAGCAGGACAACGATCCAAAACACACAAGTCATTTAGCAAAGGATTTTTTTCAAAGTAACGCATCCGTCATTATGGATTGGCCGTTGAATAGTCCTGATCTAAATTCTATCGAAAATTTGTGGTCAATTGTTAAGAGAAACGTGAAGAACCAGAGTCTGAAAGATTTAGAGGAGTTGGAAATGTTTATGGTCAAGGAATGGGAACGAATCCCAGATGAGATATTAGAATCTTTAGTCGATTCGATGCCGGGGAGATGTAAGGTGATAATTAGGGAGAATGGCGAATGAATAAATTATTAATTTATATTTCGTTCGAAACTTGTATTATTATTCTTTTAAATAAAAAAAAATTAAAATGATTGAATTACCAGTTTCTGAGAAAATGTGATTTAAAAATTTCCAAATAATTTCCGGTACCACTGTAAACATAACCTACTTTTTATTACCACACTTACTTTCGCTTCGCATTCTTCTCTATTTCCACTTGTTTGTCCATTTATGCTTGCTTATCTATCCTCTTATTTGTCTCTTGTCCACTCATTCGTCTCTTGTTCATTCGCCCTTCTCCATATGTTAATGCTATTGTTCTTGCTGTTAACTCTCACCTGTATGCTTTCGCTTCAATTTATTTTTTATTTCATCTGCAAATATCTACATTTTTTCCACTGATTCTTCGTGTATATTATAATGAAGATTCCTTCCAACTGATTTATAACCAATAGAGCTAATGTTTAGCATGTTTAACAATGGAGTTATCATTCTTGTATTTATTATTTTAATTTTTTGGGTTCTTATTTTCACCTTTTTCTCTTTCATCATAGTTGTGCTGGCTTCTGCTCTGCCTGAAGTCAGCAATTTCCTATACTATTTACCATCATTTAATTAATGTCTCGGAGTTGTTTTTCTAAGGTTTTGATATTTAATGTTAGGGTAAAATTTTTATTGTTTTTGATATCCGTAACGGCTTTACGACACTTTTTTCTTAGTATAAACCTAGAATTGTGCTAATTTTTCTCTTCTCTCTATAGAGGTTTCTTTTATTTACAACGGTCAAAGCTTTTTTTCATCAATATATGGTAAGATGTTACTTATAATTTATTCCGAAAAAAGACCATTGATACACGAGGTTTTTGCTGAGGATATCGCTTGCCTGTTAGTTATATCTTGATGACGTTTTTGATCGTGCTCAATCTATTTTATTCTTTTAAGGACCTCTCTACACCAGCAACACCTCTAGGTTTTATTATTATTTTCATCATTTTTTTTAGTCTTTTACTATAGGTTCTTCAACAACAGCGGATCCTTACCTATAACATGATTGTTTAAGGCCTAGCATGGTTGTCATTTTTACGTGAACTGCTGATTTCAGTCATCGGTAATTAACTCAGCAAACTCGCCACAATTAAATTCTCTGTTCTTGCTTTCCGGATCTGATAAGGTCTCGCATAATTACCTGATGCTAACAAATAAAAATTGGACCAATAAAATCGCAAAATTCTCATAGCTCACCATTTAAATTCGATAAAGAACATGTAAACAAAAACAAAAATAGCCAATAACTCAAAATTTATATATATTACGCCACTGGTACGATATTGTATCGCGAGTTATTAAAATTACTAGCTTTTGACACGTAAAATATTAATTTTCGCAAAATTTAACAAGAAATCCTCTGTCAATAAACTCATCTATTGGTATAGTGGCACTTAAAACGGTTTGCACAACAGAATTAACAGAATTAATGTCATTTGAGCGCGCTGGAGAAAAGTCACACTCAAATTTCCTTTAAACTTTCAACTATACTTTTCATAGGTCACCAACAAAAACAGAACAAAATTCTGTGTTACTTGAAGGGTTAATAATAAATCGCGGTGATTCATTTTGCCAGTACAGCTAGTTTATAACTATCATTAATTGAAGGCGATTCTGTTCACGAGATTTACATAAATCAGAACAATTTGTTGGCAAAATGCTCTCATGTTTCAATAAATTTTTACATCATAAAGGATCATCATGACATATTCTTGTCGATGTGCGAATGCACGATAATTGAAAGGCAAATTTTTCCCAGGCGATAAAATTCAAATGTTCTGTTACTAAAATAGAAAGTGAAAAAAAGTTTTATTGTGCACATTCTATTTTTATAGTAAATGAAACTCGGACCTGAAAGTTATTTCCGATAACACTCTGCACATAGACCAAATCGTTTTTCATGAAACATTGATTTACATAAAATTTTTTTGAATCCCCAGCGTTGGTATATAATCAAGCTACCTCTTAAAAATTTCAACTTCTATCAAAACAAAATATCTATACTTTTTTGCTCAAAATGTCTACTACCAGCAACACTACCTCCTCTGCTATAATAAACTATAAAATTTTTCTTGAATATCCTTCTGCGCTCAAGGAAGCTAATAAAACGTACAAACAAATTGCGTACAACTTCCATAACCGAACGTTATA
>CAJVPS010001310.1:0-16233 GCA_910591765.1 Ambispora leptoticha | reverse complement strand
TATTATTATTATTATTATTATTATTATTATTATTATTATTATTATTATTATTATTATTATTATTATTGATTATTATTTATTGAGAATCTTGATTAGATGTGAATTTGATATTATTATAAGTATTTTACTTTTGTGATAGTTTGAGATTTTGTTAATTCCAGGGTCAAGAGAATTATTATGAGTTAGTAATTAGAGTATTAGAGCTTTTTTCTCCTAATAAGATATCTTTGTAAAACTTGGAAGTTATTTTGATATTTGATTTTTTGTAAGAAATTTCTCTATTTTCATATAATTTGTTAAGTTATTTATATTGAAAAATATATTTTGCTTTGCTATGATATTTAGACACATGATATAACTATTTGAAATATATATTATAGATAATAGTTAATCTTTGTTCCTATTTTAGATGTGATTATCTAAGTATAACTAATGATATTAATACTGAGTTTAGATTAGTTTCTGATGTAAAAGTAATCCAGACATATTACTATCTTTAATATTTTACTAGTAAATATAGAATATAATAGATTTTAATTTTTATTGAGTTCAAGTAGTTAGAGAGTTTATATACTGTATATCTGTATAGTAGATTTGTGAGTTTGAGTTTATATTAATTTCTGTTTGTAATTATTTCATATTAATTTTGTAATAGAATAATTTGTATGCTATCTTATTCAAGAAGAATTAATCAATTTTGAAGAGCTCTATTAGCAGCTTCTTTTTCTTTGAATTTGATTATAATATATTATCATTGGTTAGCTATTTTGAATTTAATATCTTTGATTATGCCAAATTATGAGAATGTATTATGAATTGAGCTTTCAGGAGTATTGAGTGGGATATCTCTGAGAGAGATAATATTGGTATCAATTTCTTGGATATTATTTTATAATTTTTTAGCTAATAAATGATAGCTTTTATTGATTGTGTATGTAAGAGCTATTTGAAGGGCTTGAGATAAGTTGAAGGATACTTGAAAATAATTTTGTGTATTTATTTTTATTATTTTATGATAGATGTAATCTGAAATTTCACATAAATATTTATAAATATGTTGTTTTAGTTGGTTGTGATTAATATTTTTAGTTTCTTCTTGATTCTTATCTATGAATGCTATGCATTGGATTCATATATTATATCTTTTACAGCTGATAATAACTTGCTATTGTTAACTATCATTAGTTGATATGATATTATAATAATATGTGTTATTTTAATTATTTTAATTAGGTTAGAGAGTTATGTTATAATTAATTAATAGAAATTAGTTATCTATTTTTAATATTTCAGATTGATAATTAGTGGTATCTAGATTCATGCTGATTATATCATCTGATTTATGTATTAACTCAATATTTGATTCATCTTTGGATAATGACATATATGAGAATATGCTATGTGTGATGCAATAGTTTTTTAAATTAGGATTTGAATATGGATCAGTATGATTTCTATAAGTTTTTTTTTATTTATGTTTTAAGCTACTTTGATTAGCTAAAGTTCCGTAATTATTAAAGAAAAAAGAAAAAGCTTATTTTTGAGAAAAATCTAAAGATATTGATATTGTAAATATAGTAGAAATGAAGTAAATAGAAGATTTAGTAGCTTTAGGTATACTTGATAAGTTTGGATTATCTATATTTTGTGTTATGATAGCATGAAATAAGAAGGATATTAAAAAGAAAATTTTATTTTTGGATTTTTTGTTGTATTTTTGTATATTTTTGATATTTTTTATATTTTTATAAAGAAGAAAAAAGAAATTATATATAATGTTAATATTAGGGGAAAGGGAAAGAGTAGAAGAAGAAATTAGATTATGTTGTATTTATATAAAAGTATATAGTAAAAGAAGTTTAATATATGTAATAAGTTTTTTTTTTATTTCTAAATTTTATAAACAGAGTGATTAGCAGGGAGAGTTTTCTTATTATTAAAGTTATTATTATTATTATTATTATTATTATTATTATTTGAATTGCTATAGTATAGTCTTATCTCTTATCTATATATACTCTATACTAATTTACATAATAATAAGTGATCAAAAATTATAATAATTATTCTTATTATCACTATTATTATTATTATAATTATAATTATTATAATAAATAGATTTATAATTATATACTATATATTTTTATTATTATTATTATAAATAATATTTTAACTATAATAATTAAATCTTTAGTAATTATATAAATTTTTATTATTATTATAACAAATTATATTTTTTCTCACAAATTATTATTATATTACATATTATACTATATATGATACTGTACTATAAAAATTATCTCATAAAGTTATATAATATATTTGAGCTATTTTAACTATAGATAGTTTTCTTAATAAAATTTCTTTTTTTTTATTCTACTAATTTATCTAGTATATTACTATATTTATTATTACAAACTATATTTATAAAAATAGATTTTACTAGAAATATGATTTATGATAAGTTTTAAGGATGAAATTAAATTATTTATAAAGATTAAGAAAATAATAATTATTTTAAAAATTTCTAAATGCTAATACTTATAAGTATTATATTAATATAAGATAAAAATAAAATAAAATAAAATGAAGTTGTGATCACAAAAACTAAATCAAGAGTAGGTATTAAAAACTAAAATAACAAATACTAAAATAAAAATAAAAGATTTAGTATACTAACTAAACTCTCTAATAGTATTTTTTTAATTGTTAGACAAATAAAGAATACATATCAAAATAAAATAAAGCTTTTATATAAAAGAAAGCATACAAGAATCTTCTAAATCAAAATAAATATACTTGACTTATTTTAAGTGAAGAATATCTAGTATCTATATTTTTCAGACAAGAAAAATATGTAAATAATTAGAATATAAACTATTATAATAGAAAAAATAAATAAAAACCAAATATCAAGATAAAAATTAAAAGAAAATTACAAGTATAACTCAAGTATTTTTAAAAATAATTGAATTATTACTATTTAAATATATTTATTTTATATCTCAGAGCAAAGATATTTATATATCTTTAAGATTTTACAGATTTCTATCTAAACTCATTTATTACTCTAGTATATAATTACAAGTTTTAAAGTAAAGTATTAATAAATAAACAAGTAAAATAATAAGATAAGATATATATGATAAGTTAAAAGATAATATAAATAATGAAATAAAATAAAAAAATAAGATATATATTCTAAAAAGAAAAGATAATAAATAATAAAAATAAATTAAATTCATTGCTAAATCATTTTTAAAGTATTTTTAAACTATTATTAAACTATTAATAAATTATTATTGATTTTAAAGTTAATTATTCATTCATGATTTTGAAGTGTTACTAAAATATTGCAGAAATATTATAAAAATATTATTGAATTATAATTAAAATTATAACTAATACACTAATTATATTATTCTAAATTATATGTTATTTAAAGATCTACTAATTAGTCATAATTTCAAGATTTGAAAAATTATAAAATTAAAGAAATTTATATTATTATGATAATATTTGATCTCTCCAAGTAAAATTGAGCTCCAGCAAGACTAATTAAATTCTTTTCAAAATTTCTTTGATTTTATTATTTCTTATATATATAAGATTATTATAGATGATTTATTAGAAGTTATATGCTTTTTCAAGTTTATATTTTAATAATAGCTAATGAATTCATTTTTCAAGAAGAAAGTATCTTTTGATTGAAGTTACTTCTTTGAATTGAGTCAATTTTCTTTGTAGTTCTATTAGTTTTCTTGAGTACTATCTAGATATTTCTTTTAATAATTATTCAAAGTAATAATATCTAATGAATTATAATTTATCAAATTAATTATTATAATTTTTAAATAGATTATTAAAAATTATTTGAACTTTTATCTTCCAGTTTTGTTCAGATTGAAATTAATAATTAATATTTACTGTTATCATTATTCTCAAAATTTTTATATTAATAATATCTATAAATTATTTTATTCTAGTACTTTCTTATGAATTATTTATTGAAGTCAAAATTTCTTCTATAATTAATTCTAATTCTTGAGATATTTCCAAGATTATATTATAATTAAGTTGTCTTCTAGTAATAAGATTATATATAATTCTCTGATTACTATTATTAAGTATTAACTGATCTTTAAAGTTTTATTAAATTTATTATCTTTTAATTATTAGTAAAGGATCAAAATATTTTGAATAAAATTAAAATTATTAAATAAAGTATTTATCTTTAAAGAGTTAAATATTAATAAGAAATTAAGTTAAATAATAAGAGTATTAAAATTATTAATAGTAATAAAAATTTAAAGAAAATATTAAAATAAAAGTCCTATATTTATAAAACAAAATTTTTTTAATAAGTGATCAATATATACATATATATATATTACTAAATAAGATTTATATAAAATTAAAAGATAAATAAATAAATATTATGAGACTAAAAATTTAATTTTCATTTTTTTCTTTTGTTATTGATATTTCTATATATTTAATAATTATTCTTGACTCAAAGTAATCATTTTTATTATGATAACTTTTCAGTTAAGTACTATTAAAAGTTTTATATAATAGTTGATTATATTAGTTTTATAGTTTATAAACTTCATTATCAAGAGTTTCATGAATATAGAACTATTTTATATTCTATTTTAACTAAAATTTATTTTTATAAGTAACATATTGTTTTATATTATACACTAAAACTTTATTATCAATTTTAAATTATATGATTCTTTGTAATTTTAAGTTATGTCTTTTTTTTATTTATTATTATTATCTTTTAATTTAATTCTGTATTATATTAATATTATTTGGTAAGTGATAGATTAAAGAAAATATTTGATCTAAAATTTTATCATTTTTATTTTTATTCTCTTTTATTAGTAATAAATATTTCAAATTAATAGATAATTAAATATCTTTTTTATAGATTAAGAAGAAAGATTTATATTTAATAATATTATTTCAAAGTATTCTATATGTAAATAATACTGATAATATATATATATTCCATTATTTATCTAATATAATATAATATTTCTGAAGTATTTTACATAAAGTTCTATTAAATCATTCTACTATTCTATTAGTTTATAGATAATATAGTGATGAAAACTTGTATTTGATTCCAAATCAAGTGATAAGTTCTTTAATTATTTGAGCTATAAATTCAGTTTCTTGATCAGACTATAATTCTTTTGAATATTCATGTTTATAAATTATTTTTTCAAAAATAAATTTGATAATTATATTAATTTTTTTATTTGAAATTACTTTTACTTTAGACTATTTGATAAATGAATCTATTACTATAACAATATATTAATTTTTTTTCTTGATTACTTTGCAAGAATCAATAAGATTAATTATAATTCTATTAAAAGATTATCTAACTTTAATAGAATATAAAGATTATTTTGTAATTTGTTCACCAATTCTTTAATAAGTTTCACAAAATTTAACAAAGTTCTTTATATTTGTTTCTATCTTATTTTATTAATATTTAATAGCTATTTGTTGATAAGTTCTATTAAATTCAAAGTATTTAGCAAGTAAATTTGAATATATGCTAGTTATTATTACTTTAATTTCATTTTTTTAGTACTTAAAGTAATGTGATAAATTCTTTTTTTTTATTTTTTTTATAAAGTACTCTATTAATTACTAGAAAGTATTTTAATTACTAACAAATTTTCTTCTGTTATTTCTTAGTATATTCTATAGGATAACTTTCATTTTTTAAATATCTTATTAAGTTATAATATATAATTAAATTTATTATGTTGAGTTAATCAGATTTGAATAATCCAGTTATTTAGTTATCTAGTAAAAGTTATTTTAAATATTTCATTAATTAAATGAATTTGATATTCTACTTCTGTAAATATATTCTTGAGAAAGTATTTATATTTTAATTAATATTTTTAGTTCTATAGATAATAATAAAGTTATATTTTATTATAGTCACTATCTATTTTAAAATTCAGAGTTTAAGATTAACTTGTTTAGTAAATAGTTAACAAAATACATTATAATCAGTAACTATTTTAAAAAGAGATTCAAGAAGATAATATCAAAATTATTTAATAGTTCAGATTATAACTAGAACTTCTTTTTTAGTGACACTATAATTTTTTTCTGCTGATTTGAATAAAATATATATATAGGCTATTACTTATTTTTTTTCTTTATCATCTTTTTGAAATAATACTATATCAAGTTCAGAGTCAGAGATATCAATATATAGATAGAATTTCTTGATAAAATTAGGATAAATTAAAATCAAGACAGAGAGAAGTTTTTCTTTTAAAGTTTGAAATACATTTTCTTGATTTACAATTCAAATAAAAATGATATTATTCTTTAAAAATTTAAACAGAGATATTACTATCTGTAAGAATTTTTTGATAAATTTTTTATAATATTCAGCTAGTTCTAAAAATAATCTAAGCTTTTTGATATTTATTGATATAAAAAACTCTTGAATTTGTTAAATAATTAAAGAATCTGATAAAAATTTATCTTAAGTTATAATATATCCAAGAAAGAGCAAGTTATCTCAAGTAAAATGGCATTTTTCTAAATTGAATTTTAATTTAGCTTTTTTAATTTATTAAAAAACTTTTTGTAAATATTCTAGATATTCTTTTCAAGTTTTTGAGTATATATTTATATTATCAATATAAATCATAACAAATTTTTAATTATAATCTTCAAGTATATTATTTATAGCTTTTTGAAAAGTTATTGATATATTACAAAGTCTAAAAGATATAACTTTGAATTCATATAATTCTTCTTTTAAAATAAAGATTATCTTTTCTATATTGAATTATTCTATTTCAATTTGTCAATAACCAGAGGTAAGATTCATAAATAAAAATTATTTTACATCTTTAAGATTATTTATTATCTTATTAATTTATGATAAATCTTTTTTAATAAGTGTATTAAATTTTCTGTAATTAATACAAAATTATTTTTTATTATTTTTTTTTGCTACTATTATAATAGATAAGATCTAGGAGCTATTAGATTTTTGGATAATATTTGCATCTAATATTCATTAGATTTCATCATAAATAAATTCTTAATTAGAGATAATTACTCTATAAGTCTTTTAATAAATAGACTTTATATTCTAATATTAATTGAATATTAAATTATATTAATTTATTCAAGTTCTTTTAAATTAAATATAAAAATATTCTTATATGCTTATAGTAAGTTATGTAAAACATTTTGTTATCAAGTAGTTAACTCTTTTTATTTAACTACTTTTTTAATTTCTTCTTTATCTAGAAAATATATTTCTATTTCATCCTTTCTAATTAATTCAAATTCTTGAGTTTCATGAGATAATTCTTCTAATTTTTCTCTGGTATTTACAGATTTCATTTCTTTAATTGAAGTAAGTTATAAAAAGATTACTTAAATAATTCATTCATTAAGCTGAATTTTATAAAATTTATTTAAATTATTATGTAAAAAAACTCTAATATTTCTATTATATTTAGTATCAATAATTCCTTCTTTAATTTTTATTTCTTTCTTAATTAGTAATAATTAAGATATTAACCAATAAATAATTCCTACAGAAACTTCAATTATTAGATAAAGATCAATCATAATTATTTGATAAAATTAGATCAGGATTGCTTTTTTTTCAGAGTATCTAAGATTAAAGTCTACATTATATTTGTAACCTTCTAGTTATGTAATATAATATATCCAGATAATTTACACAAAAAAGTCAGAATATAATATTATATCAGAAAAATTCACACAGAAGATTCAAGATATATAGCAATATTATTGAAATAGAATTCATACAGAAAACTAAATCAAAAGCAAACAAGAGATTATATTTTTAAAACTTATTCTTTATTTGATATATTGATACTTCAGTACTTAAAATTACAGAACAGATATAGTATCTTTAAATAATAAATTAATATTACATAAAATTAATAATAAAATAAATAAATTAATAATAGATAATACTTATATAATAGTATCTCTGGAAGATACTTATTAATAAATAAATAAAGAAATAAATAATTATAAATAAAATATATAAATTTAGTAATATGTTAGCTAAAAAATTAGTAAAACAAGAGAAAAGAGAAATTCTACTAAAAAAACTATCTATAGCTAAAATAACTCAAATATATCATGTAACTTTTCTTGATATAATCAAGTAATTATAGTATAATAAGTCACATATAATACAGTATATAATGCAGTAATAATCTGCAAGATAAAATATAAATCTAATATAATTCTAATTTTATTATAATATTTATGAACTCATTTTAATATTTTTTTTATCTTCATTATTATATATTTTAATCATTAAATTTACTAATTATTTCTTAAGTTTTTCTTTTTTTTTTACTTTATCTTCATATTCTTCAGATGCTATATAATATTCATTTAAGATTTCTTTAATTGAATCATAGCCACTATCTTTAGCTTTCTCTTTTTTTTCTGAATCTGAATATTTTTCTTTCAATAGCTTTTTAATCTGTTCAGATTATACATAATTATCATAAATAAATCAAATATTTATTATAGAATTTCATATTGATATATTCTAATTGAGCAAGTTATTTTCTTTAGAAAGAAGATAGTTATTAATAGATAATCAAAAAGATTTCTTGAGCTGATACTTTTTCAAAACTATTATAAGTAATATATTATATTTCTTCTTCTTTATTATAATCAGTAATATATTGGATAAGTATTGCTTTTTTAATTTCATTATATTATTAGTAAATATTTAATAGATTACTATTATTTCTTAACTTTTTGATAGTGCTATTATTTTTTTATAATTATTATAATTAAATACATATATATATTACTCAGTGTAGTCACAAAAATATTTTACTTTATTATATTTTCAGATTATTTTAAAAAAGTATCTAGCTTCATTTTGAAATTTACAGTAGTCACAAGTAGATAATTAAATTATTACTAAATAAAACAATCAGAATAGTATTACTTGTCAGTTTTATTTTCATTTCAAGCTTTTGAAATAGTTTTACTATTCACAAAGTATTTACAATATAAATATTTAACTATTTTACTTTTTATCTTTAATTTTTTAGAGCTTTACCTCTAAAAAAGAATTTTTCTTTTGTAATAAATATCTTTTCTAATTTTTGAGTATATTCTACTTCTAATTACTAGTCTTTAATTTTATTCTGGAATAAAATTATTAATAGATTATTTGAAGTATTTATTTTAATATTAATTCAGATTACTAAATCATTAAAATATTGAGAGCATTCATATTTGAGAGTTAATAATTTGTGATAACATTAACATTCTGTAACAGATCCTTTCCAGTTAAAAGTCTATTAAGAACTTTGATAGTGAGTCTATTAAAATTTTTCTTCTAATTTTGAATATTCTTTTCAAATAAGAGTGATATTCTTGACTTATATTTCTTCTTTATAGATTTTAATATTTCTGACTTTGGAAATTAAATTTATAGTCAAGTAAGAAATCTTTCTAAAATTTACATTATTAAATTATCTGAGTGAAGTATAAATTTAAGTTCAAGATTTATTAGATATCTAATAAAAAAATTATGATCTTCTAAGTCTTGATCCTTAATTTCAAACTTATTATCAATAAATTTACTTAAGAATATTTCAGAATTATTATTATTATCTTCAGGTTAGGTATTTTATTATTCATAAAAAATTTGATTGATACTCTTTCTTCTCCATTCTAGTCAAAAATTATAATATTTTTCTTAAAGTTAATTTTTATATTAATTTTATTTAGTTAATTTATTTTTATAATAAAATTATAAATTCAAGTTTCTGTAATATTTACTTCTATTAGAATTATAATTTCATTAATAGTAATAGAAAAGTTATTAATTACTTTTAGTGATTATTTAGAATATTTATTGATATTAGATATGGAGATATTAGATTTTTATTAAATCTTCATTTCTAATTATTTGAGAAATTTATGACTGATAATATATTCTGATACTTTAGTATTCATAATTAAATATACAAAAGTTTTTTCAACTTTGATTTTATATCAGACTGAGATTATTTTAATCTTTTGAATGAATATTACTTTTTATTTAAGTTTCTTTTATAGTTTCTTTCTTATTTCTTTTAACATTTAAATTCTTTACTTAAGTAAAATCTTGATAAGCTGGATAATAATAATATTGGCTTTTTGGAATGTCAAATTTTTAAGTATATCATATATTTTTACTTTCTTTGTAAGAATTGAAAGATATATTCTTTATTTATTTCTTCTTTTTCAGATTGATCTTGTCTTCTTCTGAAACTTCTGATAAAGATTAGATAGCTTTATTCTTTTTTTTATTTTCTTCTTCTTTTATAATTTTTTGATATTTTCTTTCTTTAGCAAGATAATTATAAATTACTAATAAAGAAAAACTGTATTGAATAAATGAATCACTTGAAAATTCATCAGCAGATGCTTGCAAAACTATTTTAAGTTTTTGAATTTGAATAAAAAGAAAAGTAATATCCAGATTTTGTAAATTATTAGGTTACTGATTATTATTTTGAATATTCTGATTTTACTGATTATTATGATTATTATTATTAGTCTAATTTTGATTATTCCAATTTTGAGAGATATTTTAATTATTAGATTAGTAATTTTCAGACTAAGAGATATTTAAATATACTTTACTGATATATTTTTTTCCTTTATAACTATAATAAGTTATGCTAGATTTATCTCTTTACTAATTTCATTGTTAATTATTATTATTATTTTGATTATTGTATCTTCTACCAGATTTTATATGATTTAATTTACTGGTTAGATCTTGCAAAATCTTAGCAAGAATACTCTATTTATCAGTTAGTTAAGCTTGAGTTTGATAATAAATTTGTTTTAAAGGATCTGAATTAGCTTCTTTAATATTTTTTGCAGTTTTAATTATACTTTCTATAGTATCTTTAACATTCAAGTTAATCTATTTTTGAATTTCAGATTTGAAATCTTTCTTGAAAATTTGAATTTTATATTCTTCTGAATATGTCTATTCTGAATTTACTTTACTTTCTAGTTTCATAAATTAATTAATATACTTTTCTATAGTTTCAGTCTGCTTTAATACTTCTAATTTATCTTGCTATTATTATATCTTATAAGATAAATAAAATTTAAGAATAAATTGATAAGTGAAATCATATTTATTATAATTCTCAGTTTAATCTGAGAATATTACTTATAGATTATTGATCAAATCAGATAATAACTAGTATTTCTAGATATCTTCTTACTATCTTAATCTTTCTTTCATTAATAATTCCATTAGCTTTGATAACTACTTCAAAATTATGTAATTATTCAATTAAATTTTAATTATTATCTCTGCATTTATGAATTAGAATAAGAATTTTTTCTGTTCTTTGAATCTTCATAAATCAAGTTAATTTTTAAGAGCTTGAATAAGAGTCTTCATTCTATCTGACATAATTATTTCTTCTTTTGGTTAGAATTTCTAAGATTAGATTTTTCAGTTATAATTATTAATTATTCTGAATTTTCAGAACTACTATTTTTATATTCAGATTCTGTTAGCTGATTGATTAAGGAAGTTTTAAAATTATCTGTCTCTTCAAGAACAAGAAAAATATTATTAATTAAATAGATTTATTATTTAACTATGATTTTCATTCCAAATACAAAGATATTTAATGACTTGATAATTTCTTTTTGAAGTTAATTAGATATAAAATTTTATTATACTATATTATTAAAAAGTTTCTGTAAAAGTTTATTATAAGAGATCACATAATAATTTTGAGTTCAGATAAGAAAATTTATAAATCTTCTATTTAAATTTTCATTTGTAAAAAAATAATAAGAGTAGTAGTTGTATAGTTTAATGTGAGATGAGAATTTTCAAGAATTATTTTTGTTATGTTTATTAAGATATAGATTAATTAGAAGTTTAATAAAAGAGTAATATATACTCATAAATTATTTAATTAATTAGATAATAAATATTTCAAGAGTAGTTAATCCTTAAAAATATAAAATAAATAATAAATAAAAATAATAAAATAAGTTAAAAAGAATCTTTAGATAGTTAAAATCTGTAGAAAAAGTATCAAATATATTTATAAAGATAGATTTTATCAGAAATATAATTTATAATAAGTTTTGAGAGCAAAGACTAAATTATTTATAAAGATTAAGAGAATAATAATTATTTTAAAGATTTTTAAATGCTAATATTTATAAGTATTATATCAATACAAGGCAAAAATAAAATAAAATAAAACAAAGTTATAATTACAAAAACTAAACTAAGAGTAGATATTAAAAACTAAAATAATAAATACTAAAATAAAAATAAACTCTCTAATAGTATCTTTTCAATTATTAGACAAACAAAGAATATATACCAAAACAAAATAAAGCTTTTATATCATAATCTAATAAATAATAATATAATAAATTATAATATAAATAATAATAAATAAGAAAAAGTAAGAAAATAAAAAAATAATATCTAATTAAAAATATTAATTATCTAAATTAATAATATAGATATATATTAAAGATAGCTTCTTAATTAGTTATAACTTATGATAGCCAATTAGAGAATTATGATAAAGTTGTAATAGTCAATCAGAAAATTATGATAAGTTATAATTAGTTATAACTCTCATTACTAGTATACATAGTAATTATTTGTATAATAATATATTAAATCTAATATATTAAATACATAATAATTATTTATGTATTCAATATAAAATTAATCTTTTTAAAAATATAATATAAAGCTAATTTATAATACAGATAATGTAAAATAAAGATCTAAACTAAAAGAAAGATAATCTAATCAAAATTATTATATATTTTTCTACTTAAAATATAATATTCTCATTATATTCAAGAGTATGGTTTTCAAAGATATTAATCTTCTTTATGATATTTTTCAAGTTATTAAGAGATTTTTAAGTTATATTATAGAGAGAATAACCAAGTTATTTAATAAGATATTAGAATTTGCAATAATAAATTCTTTTATCAAGAATATTTTTAACTTCATATTTTTTATTATTTGATATGATAATTACTAGTAATAATTAATATCTGTAATATTCATTATCTGGGTTATACTTCTTTAAAAATAATATATAAAATACTGATCTAAAATTAATACTATTATATCAATTTATATTAAAATAATTATATAAATTATATTATTATCTTCTCAATTCTGATATTGAAGTCAGATATATGTATTTAGATATAGTCACATTCTCATTTTATGAAACAAAAAATTATATATATTTTTTTGAACTTTATAATAGATGATATCTAATATAGAAATTTAAATAAATATAATTTTATAAAATAATAATATAAATATGCTAAACTTACAGATCAAGTTTAATGAAATCTCTATAAATCAGAATATTCTAACCTCTGAATTTTGAATAGTAGGATAAATTAATTGATATTTTAACAGATAAAATTCATTTCAAGTTATATAAAAGATATAATATAAGATATTTTAACTTATCAATTATATGATTTTATTTTAATTTCTTATATGTAATATAATATAACATAATATATAATGCAACTAATAATATTATATGAATTATATAATTATGTGATAATAATGATCACTTAATTATATTAATTCTTTATTTTTTATAATATATAATATATTACTATTATTATGATATACAAGCTATTAATTATCTATTTAATAATTTATTTATTCACTTCTCTTACTTCATACTTCCTTTATTTTCATACTTTATTTGTTTCCTTTACTTTATCCATCTCTATTAGTTACTTAATATTCTCTGAAATTCAATAATATAACTTGAATTTGTTAACAATCTATTCAATAGCTTGACTCTCCAATTCTTTATCATATATATTCATATATTTTTATAACTTGCAGGTAAACTTGTAAATAATAGTCATAGATATACTATTAAGAATCTCTAAGATTAGATTCACTAAGTTTATATAGTTATAGCTATATAATTTTCTAGTTTTCTACTTTATAAAACTTTAATATTACTTTATAAAGTTATACTCATAATGAAACTTTAAATACTATTCAAAAATATGTCTTGCTTTAATAATTGCTTTCTTCAATAATAATCATTATTCAAGAAAATTAGACTGTATTGACATAATTCTTTAAACATAACAGTCTGATCTTTTCAAATTAGTATCTGTATATTTCTTAGAATATTTTTCATATATCAAATAAATCTTCTTTATAGATCAAAGATTTTACTTTACAAGTACTTATTTAATGTTCTTTAATTTTTCTTTTAGATACTTTATCAGATAGTTATCAGGAAAGATTATCAATTATATATATTTTTCTTCAAATTTATTAATATATCAACTATTATGTATCTTAAGCTATATTTCTTCAGAACTCAAATTTATTTTTATTACAATTAGTATATTTTTAGTTATAATATTATAATTTGTTAATTGATCAAAGTAAAAAACTCTGATATATTCAGGTTACATTATCTTAAATATTAGAATTACTTTATATACAAGTTAATCTAATATGTACTCTGATTTCTAATATCTATCTATTTGAATAAATAAAGAATAAAAGTCTCTTTATCTGTAATATATAGATTTTTATATAATTATTTATCAGATAATCATAATAACTCATGATATAGATAAAGAAAAATTAAAATTATAATAGAATATTCTATATATTTTGGATGAAGAATATTTTTCTCTTCTTGAATCCAGATTCTTCATTACCTATTATTTATATAAAAGTGGTATTTATCATATATTACTTAAATAAATTCTCTTTCTTTTAGACTAAGTTGAGATTTTAATATATTATTATTAAAGTTCTTCATATTTTTTTTATATACAAACATTCTTTTTAACTATTTCTTTCTATATATTATCATATCTGGTCACTCACACCTATCAAAATAAATATCTTTTCTTTATTTATTATACTTATATTCTTATAAATGTATATATTTTCTATATATCTTTTCAAAAATAGTATTCTTTTTAATATGACTAATCAATTTTGAAAATAATATCTTTTTAATAAATATCTTTAAGTTATCAGAAGAATATGCTTCAGATTTTTATTATCACAATCATATTTTGTAATCTTCAGCAAAATCTTTATTATTAATTAAACTTTTGAGTTTTGTATATTTTTTTTGACAATATGCAAGAAGTTCACCTATTTTTATAAAGTAATTTTTCTATTTCTAAATATATTTAACTATGTAATCTCTCTTATTTTATATAATTTATGTGATTTGACAGCTAGTATCAATCTTACTCTTATTATCTAATATTAATTATAGAAATTAATATATACATAAAAGATATAAATAGTTATATATAAAGATATCATGATTTATCTTTATGAATTTTCTTATCAAGCATTTTTGATCAAGTTTCTTTAAATGAATTTATAGATTTTCTGATAAAAATATATAGTTACTAAAAAGGATAATAAGAATGATATAGTTATTAAAGAGAGTTGTAATAATAAGAAGAGTATGATTACTAGAAAGAGTTATAATAAAAAGGATGTTAATATTCTAATTCCTTCAAAAACTAGCCAAAAAAATATATCAAGTATTTTTATTCTCTTTATATACTTCTTTAGTTTTTTCTCTTCACTTTTTTATTTTTATATTATCATTCTTGAAGTTTTAGTATATATTGATTTCAAATAGCTTGCTATTATTTTACATCATCTAAGAACTTTATTGATAAGTCTTTTTCTTACTTTCTGAAACTCAATTAATTCTTCTTCAGCCTATTCTTTATTTAATATTCTAATTGATATTTGAATAATTTCTCTTGATTCTTTATCTGATATTCTAATTAAAGATAATAGCTGTAATTACTATATTATAATACTTATGTTATAACTATATATTACAACTTATTAAAAAATTTAATAAAAA
This sequence comes from Ambispora leptoticha, assembly GCA_910591765.1. Classification (NCBI taxonomy): domain Eukaryota; kingdom Fungi; phylum Glomeromycota; class Glomeromycetes; order Archaeosporales; family Ambisporaceae; genus Ambispora; species Ambispora leptoticha. The sequence goes on along the minus strand of CAJVPS010001310.1, from coordinate 247 downwards.
TCATAACTTGCTATAACTTATCACAAGTTACAACTTATTATAACTTACTGTAACTTGTCACAACTTATTATAGCTTGTTATAACTTATTATAACTTACTATAACTTATTATAACTTATTATAATTTATTATAATAATATTTTAAAGAATATATTTACAAATTTTTATGAGTTTTAAATAATTTCTTATTAAAATATAAGTAAAAAATATATTTATTATTATTTTTTTTAGAAATTATACTTAAATAA
>CAJVPS010001309.1:0-16239 GCA_910591765.1 Ambispora leptoticha | reverse complement strand
TATAGGTAGTAGATACTTTCTACTTAAAATAAGCCAAGTATATTCTATTTGATTTAGAAGATTCTTGTAAGCTTTTCCATATATAAAAGTTTAGTTTAGCATTTATTACTATTATTTTTGCATTTGTTGCATTTGGCATTTGTTATCTTAGTTTTAAACATGTTGCTTAGTTTTTGATATCACTTCTTAGTTTAGTATTCATGATCACAACTTTATTTTTATATCTTTATTTTATTTTATTTTTGTTTTATATTGATATAATACTTATAAATATTGGTGTTAGAAAATCTTTAAAATAATTATAATCCTCTTTATCTTTATAAATAATTTAATCTTCACTCTTAAAACTTATTATAAATTATATTTATGATAAAATCTATCTTTCAAAGTATAGTTTGTAATATTTAGTGTTCCCTCTGTAGATTTCATCCATCTAGAGATTCTAATCAATTCATTTTTATTATTTTCATTTTTTTTATTTATTTTATATTTTTAAGGATTGGTTACTCTTGAAGTATTAGTTATTTAAATAATTTATTAGTTTATGAGTATATATTACTCTTTTATTAGACTTCTAATTGATCTATATCTTAGTGAACATGATAGAAAAAACTCTTGAAAATTCTTATCTCACATTGAACTATATAACTACTATTCTTACTAGTAATGGAAACTATAACTAGTCACAACTCTGTTGCAATTCTCTGATTGGCTGTCATTGCTCTGTCACAACTCTCTGATTGGCTGCCACAAGCTGTAACTAGTTGAGGAGCTATCTTTAATCCTTACTATTTTCCTGCAAATAAAAATTCAGATAGAAGATTTATAAATTTTCTTATCTAAACTCAAGATTATCACGTGATCTCATACAATAGACTCTCATAGAAACTTTTTAATAATATAGTATAGCAAAATCTTATATCAAACCAATTTCAAAGAGAAATTATTAAGTTACTTAACACCTTTATATTTGGAATTAAAATTATAGTTGAATAATAGATCTACTTAGTTAATAATATTCTTCTTGTTCTTGAAGAGACAAATAATTTTGAAACTTTCTCAACCAATCAGCTAACAGAATTGGAATATAAAAGTAGTAATTCAAAAGATCTAGAAGAACTAACAGTTATAATCAAATAAATTTAACCTTAAAAGTCCTAATCAAAGAAAGAAATTACTATATCAGATGGAATGAATAGCCTTATTCAAGCTCTTGGAGAATTAACTTAATCTATGAAGATTCAGAAAATGAAAAAGATTCTTATTTCAATTTGTAAATTTAAGAATAATAATTAAAATTTAGTTGAGTAGTTATATAACTTTGAAATAGTTATTAAAGTTAATAAAATTATCAATAACAGAAAGATCAAGATAGTAAGAGAATATTTAGAGAGATCAGCTGCTACTTGATTTGATCAACAAGCTATAAATAATGATCTCAGATTAAATAACTAGAAAAATGAAGAGCATGATAATCATGACTTTACTTGTCAATTTATTCTTAAATTCTATTTGTCTCATAAGATACAATAATGATAGAATAAATTAGAATCTCTAAAGCAAACTGAAACTACAGAAAAATATACAAATTGATTCATGAAACTGGAAAGTAAAGTGAATTCACAGCATGAATATTCAGAAGAATATAAGATTCGAATTTTTAAGAAAGAACTCAAATCAAAAATTCAAAAATATATTGACTTGAATACTAAAGATAACATGAAAAATATTATTGAAATTGCAAAGAATATTAAAGAAGCTGATTCAGATTCACTCAAACAGATCTATCATCAAACTCAAGCTTAATCAACTGCTAAATAAAATGCTCTTGCTAAGATCTTGCAAGATCTGATCAGTAGGTTAGACTATATAGAATTTGATAAAAGATATAATAATTAGAATAATAATAATAATTAGCAATGAAATTAGTCAAGAAATAGATCTGGTATTATCTGTTACAGTTATAGAGAAAAAAAATATATCAATAGAGTATGTCTAAATAACTTTTAATCTATAAATTAATCATCTAATAGTTAAAATATCTCACAAAATTAGAATAATCAAAATTAGAATAATAATAATAATAATAATAATTAGCAAAATCAAAATATTCAAAATAATAATTAGTAATTTAATAATTTGCAAAATCTGGATACTACTTTTCTTCTTGCCTAAATTCAGAATTTAACAGCTATTTTATTAACATCTGATAATAGTTCATCTAGTAATTTATCCACCTAATCTAGTTTCTTATTACTAGCAATTCATGATTATCTAGCTAGAGAAAGAAAACAAGTTAGAGTTATCAAAGAAGAAGAAGAAAGTAAAAAAGAAAATGAAGTTACTTAACCCTTATCTGAAGTATCCAAAGAAGACAAGACTAACTTAGAGAAAAAGAAATAAAAGAAAGGAAGTGCTTATTTTCCAATTCTAGCAAAGAAAGCAGAAATTTATGACATACTTGAAGATTTAGCCTCTTAGAAAGTCAATATTATAATTGCATAACTTATCAAGATTTTATCAGAATAAAGAATTTGAATATCAAAAGGAATGAGAAAAGAATCACAAAAGAAACTCAAATGAAAAACTATATTTATTCAGAAGATCAAAACTATCTCAGCCTGATGTGAAGTCAAAGTTAGAAAGATTCTTGTAGACTTAATTGTAGATACTGAAGCATCTGGATATGTTATCAGTCATGAATTTCTTAAATAATTAGAAATAAAGATTTAATAAAAATTAAATATCTTCATATCTAAAATTAATGAATATTCTAAGTAACTCTTAGAAATAATTAATAATTTCCTTATTATTATTAATAAAATCATAATTCTAATAAAAGTGAATATTACTAAAGCTTAAACTTACAGTCTTATAGTAGATATAGATTAGTTAAATAAGATCAATACTAAAATTAATCTCAAGAAAAATATAATGACCTTTGATTAGAATAGAGAAGAAGAAAAAATATCAATTAAATTTATCTATGAATAATAAAATGTATAACTTGAAGATAGTGATGATAATTCTGAAATATCCTCAAGTGAAACTTCTGATGATGAATTTGTGATTAAAGATCAAAATCTAGAAGATTGTAATTTTCTATGATGAATATCTGATAAGTCTTGAATTTAGATTCATATCTTAACTAGATAATTTAATAATTTAGACTTTGAAAAAGTTTCTTACATAATAATTAACTTAATTCTTAAAGTTAGAAATATTAAAATTTTTAAAGAAGAAGTGTAAGTTAAGAATACTTATAATAAAATTAGAATAATTATCTTAGATTTATATTTTATTTTGCAAATTATTGCTGTATTATATACTATATCACACATGATTTACTATATTATAATTATCTAATTATATCAAGAAAAATCACATAATATATTTAAGTTATTTTAGTTATAGATAGTTTTCTTAGTAGAATTTTTCTTTTTTCTTGTTCTATTAATTTAGCTAACATATTATTAAATTTATATATTTTATTTATAATTATTTATTTCTTTATTTATTTATTAATAAGCATCTTCTGGAAATACTATCATATAAGTATTATCTATTATTAATTTATTTATTTTATTATTAATTTTATGTAATATTAATTTATTATTTAAAGATACTGTATTTGTTTTGTAATTTTAAGTACAATTAACATCAAATAAAGAATAAGTTTAAACATAATAATCTTGTCTATCTTGAATTAGTTTTCTATATGAATTCTATTTCAATAATATCACTATATATCTTGAATCTTTTGTATGAATTTTTTTAATATATTATACAACATAACTAGAAAGATTATAACTTTGATAATAGCAGAAAAGATTAATATTATACACATATACACATACATACATACATACTAATAACTTTTTCTATTTTACATACTTTCTTATTTATACTCAACATACATACTCATATATATATATATATATTTATAATATTTGATTCTGATCTTTCAAGTGAATAATTCTAACAACTTCTTACTAGTCTTATTAGTCTTATTCAATAATAGTAACAACTTACTACTACTCTTAGTAACAATAATAATAATAATGGTAATGATGATGATAGTTAATCAAATCATAATCCTCTTATATTAAGAATTTCTCTCAAGATTCTAATATATAAAGAAAAATTATATGAGAATATTAATATTTAGATATTATAAGTAATTAAAGTATTATATGTACAAGAAATTACAGATAAATAAACTTATATCTTATATACTAGAACTGATCTTGAATAAAGATGACTTCTTAACTATTATAATATAATGACAAATAAAGCATCACCTAGTTATAACTAGTTACAACTTATAAAATTTTGGAGTTACAATATGTTGCAACAGGTGATAAATAAGTGTTACATATTTGCTACACTATCTTTAGTCTTGAAGATATTACTTTTTATTGATATTTGAATAAAGTACATGCTGCTAAAGAAAATTCTGCTTTTGAAAATTGGGAATCCTTTCTTACTGAAGTTTGTAAAGCATTCTAATTATCTAACTATTAATAATATCTTTATCATCAGCTTTACTAACTTTGTCAAACTAGTATTATACAGGAGTATGATGCTAAATTCAGAAATATCATAGAATAAATTGAAAGAATAGGAGAATTAGATCAAGTTGCATATTTCATTGATGATCTTAAACCTGTAATTAAAATAGAAGTAGCATATCAAGCACTAGAAACTTTTAATAATACTTAAAAACTTGCAATTTGTTATAATATAGCTATATTTGATATTAATCATTCTCTTAAAAGTGATAATCATAATCATAATCAAAAATATAAAAGAAATTAGAACTTCTCTCCTAATAATACTTATAATAATACTGGTCTCATATCTATGGAACTAGATCATGCTAAAGATTCTTATTAATATAGTAATAATAGTAATAATAATAATACTCATAACAGGAATAATAATAATTATAATTATTATAATTGTAACAAATCAGATCATTTTGCCAAGAATTATTATTCAAAAGAAAAAGCCAAAGTTAATAATATTAAGAATAATAATAATAATACTATAATTATTATATAATATAATAATAATATTGAATTTACTTATCTTGAAAATAATTATGAGAAACTTTTAAAATTTAATGATTATATTTAAAGATAGCTTCTTAACTATTGCAATATGATGATAAAAAAAGTATCACCTAGTTATAACTAGTTGCAACTTATAAAATTTTGATATTGTAATATATTATAATAGATAATAAATAAGCATCACATACTTGCTGCATCATCTTTAATTATATTAATGAAAAGTCTGCCTAGATTTTGCTTAACAGTAGAGCATTATAAAATTTTATTGATAAAGCATATGTTCAAAAAAATCAGTTACAAATATATAACATAAATCTAATTATTGTGAAACTTGCTAATGGTCATAAAAAGAAAGTCAATTCATCTATTATAATCAAGAAATTAAAATTGGATACTTATCATATATTTGATATTAGTATATAAGTTCTTAATATTCAACACTATAATCTTATACTTGATAAACTATGACTTTATCATATCAATCCTACTATTAACTGATATAATAATTCCATAATATTTTATTATGATAATAAAGTAATCAAGATTAATACTAATAAAGATAAACTTGTATCTAGATATAACTCACTTTTCATTTCTTAATAATAATTTGCTAAAATTCTATCTGATATTGAATTATTTACTATTTGTACTATAATAAAAGAAATACATTAAGAAGTATTAACTTCTTGTGAAGTTAACCAACTAATTAAAGAAATTACTGATATATTTCCTACTTCACTTCCTAATAAATTATTATCAAAATATACTATGGATCATATTATTGATTTGATATCTGATTCTAAATCATTATTTTACTCTACATATTACTTGTCTTATATTAAAATAAATGAACTAAAGAAATAACTATCTGATTTATTAAGTAAAGATTTTATTTATCTAAGTCTTTCATTATTTGGAGTATCTGTTTTATTTGTATATAAAAAGGAAGGAACTCTTTAACTTTGTGTAGATTATTATATCTTGAACAAAATCACAATTAAAAATTAATATTCTTTATCTCATATTGATGAACTAATAGATTATCTTGTTAAAGTATAATATTTTTCTAAATTAGATTTCTACTTTGGATATTATCAAATCAGAATCAAAGAAGAAGATATTTATAAAACAGTATTTAGAATGAAATATAGTTACTATAAATTTCTTGTACTTCCCTTTGATCTTACCAATATACCCATAACTTTTATAACTCTTATAAATAATATTTTCTATGACTATTTAAATAAATTTATTATTATTTATCTTGATAACATTCTTGTATTTAATAATACTAAAGAAGAATATCTTAATTATCTTTGTATTATTCTTTCTAAACTTTGTAAATATAAACTTTATGCCAAATTAAAGAAATATGAACTCATCAAATAATATATTGAATATTTAAATTATTTTATTTTGGATCAAGAAATATTAGTTGATTAATGTAAAATTACCATTATTCATGACTGGTCTTAACTAACTAATATCTCTGAGCTTTAGTTATTCTTAGATTTTGCTAGTTACTATAGAAAATTTGTCAAAGAATTTTCTGCAATCACTTTACTACTTATAGTTTTACTTCACAAAGATCAAGAATATATTTGAAATGAGTCTGAATAAAAAGTATTTGATAATTTAAAATAATATTTAATTATTATATCTATCTTAATTTTGTCAGATTCTAAACTATTCTTTACAATTACAACTGATACATCTGAATTTGCTATAGGAGTTATTCTTAGTTAAAATCATAGAAAAGGAGATCAACCAGTTTCCTATAAATTACATAAATTATCTTTAGCTGAACAAAACTATCTAATGTATAAAAAGAAACTTCTTGTTATTATATATATACTGGCCAAAAGTATTGGTCACATGATGATTATCATCAAAAACACAAAATTTTACTTAGAATTTGAAATGACTTTATATGATAATAGCATTAACAACACATAATAAACTTTATATCAATAGACTCATCTAAATATGAACTTTTTGAATTTTTAATTAATATTCTATAGGATTTTCTTTATTTTTAATTATAGCACTGACTTTATATGACATGCTATTTACCAATTTTTCTAAGTTACTGATAAAAATTTTTAGTCACTCTGTCTTTAGTGCATCACTCAATTCCTACAAATTTTTTGGATGAGATTTTAGCCTATATACTCATTAATCTAAAACATCCTATAGATGCTCAATTGGATTAAGATCTGGACTTTATACAGGCTATAGAATAGAGACAATCAAATTTTTCTCTTTCCATTCAATTACAGACTTTGCCCTATATACAGGTGTATTATTATCTTGAAAAGTGTATATAATATCATTATCAAGTCTTTGTATAAAGTCTAATAAATACTCTTCTAATAGTATTTTATATATATTACCTGTAATTGATCCATTAACAACTACTAAAGAATCAAGTCTCTTTTTTGTAAAATATCTTCAGATCATAATATCTTTATTACCACTTTTTACAGTAGGAAATATGCAATCTATATTATATTGTTTATAAGGTTTATGCTATACATGATGTTTACCATTATTTTCATATAAAAGAAAGTAAGATTCATTACTTCAAATAATATTTTTCTATTCTTCATCCCACTGTCTTTATTTTTTACACCATCTTAGTCACTTTTTTCTATTACTTTCTGAAATAAGTGATTTTCTTTTATCAATGTGGCTGAAATATTCTTGTTTATGTAAAATACATTTTGCAATACTTGTACTAACTTGAGTTAGTCCAAGATTATTAAATTTTTCTGTTATTTTCTCTACAGCATCCTTCTGATTGGCAACTGCAATATGAATAAAATGACATTTATCAATAGTCTTCAAAAGAGATAGTCTCCCTGAGTGAGGAATATTAGATATAGTCTGAGATTTTTTCAAATTTTTTTATTATATTAATACAAGTTATTCTAGATATTTTAAGTATTTTTTCAATATCTGTGACAATATGATTTCTCTTGTGAAGACTAATAATCATGTCATGCTCAAATTCAATTAACTCTCACGTTTTTGTCATTTTTTTTAAAAATTAAAGTAGAAAATAAAGACATTATCTTAAGATAAAGAAATTCAGAACTCTTTAGCTTTTAAACAAAAAAAAGTTTTAGGAATTTGGTTGGATTTTTGTAGAATAAATTACATTTAAAATAATGTGACTTGGCAAAATTTTATTTGATCATCATTGTGTGATCAATACTTTTGGTTAGTATGTGTACATATCTTTGAAAATTATACTTAGAAGAATAACACTTTATTATTATCACTGATCATGCATTTCTTGAGTATATCAAAATATAGCATAGTCTTTCTAAATATTAAGCTTGTTAACTAGAAATCTTATAAGCTAATAATTTTATTATTAAATACAAACTGGAAAAGAAAAATATTATTACTAATGCTTTATCTTATCTACTACAAGTAAATAATCTTACTATAATCTCTATATAACTTGTTAATAATAAAAAGTTATAATAAGAATATAAAAATGATAATTATTTCAAGGAAATCTAAATAACTTTATATAATTTTGAAGCATCTACACCAAAACAATAAGCAAAAATATATCATTTTAAATTAAAAAATAATAAAATTTACTTAAAGAACATCAATTAATTAGTTATTTCAAAGGATAAAACTTTAAGAATTCAAATTTTGAAAGAATATCATAATATTTTTATCTTTAGTCATCTAGAAATTGACAAAACTTATGAGTATTTATAAAGATTATATTATTAGCCAAAAATATCCAAGAATATTTATAAATATATTCTCAGTTGTGAAAAATATTAAAGAAATAAAAGTAATAATCAGTTATCCTCAGGTCTTCTATAACTCTTGAAAATACCTAAATAGCACTAAGAATAAATTACTTTGGATTTTATCATACAATTATCTACAACTTATCAAGAACATAATGCAATTTTAGTTATTATAGATCATCTTACTAAATATGCTTATTTTATTTTTATACATACTATTGTTACTGCATCTGAAATAGCTAAACTTTTCTTCAACAATATCTTTAAATTATATGAACTATCTTATATTATAATTTCAGATTATGATGCCAAATTTACTAATCATTTCTAAAAATCACTATTTAAACAAATTGAAACTAAGTCAGCTATGTTAACTACTTTTTACTTACAAACTGATAGACAAACTGAGAGAATGAATCAGACTTTGAAAGAAATATTATAAATCTATTTAACTTACAATCAAGATTGCTAGAATAAATATCTTGCTACTGCTGAATTTGTATATAATAATTCAATTCAAGCTTCTTCTGATTACATATTTTTTGAGTTAGACTATAATCAATATTTAATTATACTTATAATACTTATCTTAGATAATAAAGTTATTATTACTAATGAATTCATTTAATACTGAAATAATATGATTAAAAATGCAAAAGACTTATTAATAAAAATATAAGTTTATTAATCTAAATATACAAATCAATATTATTATTATCAAGAATTTAAAATTAAAGATCAAGTCTTACTTTTAACTTACAATATTATTGATCTCATAAATAAATAATACTCTAATAAAAAGCTCATATCTAAATATATTGATTCTTTTACTATTCTTGAAGTCATCTCACCTGTTATATATAAACTGGATTTATCTTTACATATAAAAATTCACTTTATCTTTCATATCTCACTATTAAAATTATATAATTCTAATGATAATGAAAATTTTATTTATCTAACATCATCATAACTAATTATCATATCTGAAACTAATAAAGAAGAATATAAAGTAAAAGTAATCTTGAATAAAAGAATCATTTAAAATAAATTTTAATACTTAGTTAAATGACTAGGTTACTCTCTTCATAACTCAACTCGAGAACTCTTGAAAAATCTTTATAATATTATAGAACTCATAAAATCTTTTGAATCAAAATATCAATAAGAATATTGATTCTTAAAAAAGAGAGCATTATAACAAAATTTGAATAATTATCTTAGATTTATATTTTATTTTACAGATCATTACTGCATTATATACTGTGACTTACTACATCATAATTGTCTGATTATATCAAGAAAAGTTATATAATATATTTGAGTTATTTTAGTCATGGATAGTTTTTTAGTAGAATTTCTCTTTTCTCTTATTCTACTAATTTAGCTAACATATTACTAAATTTATATATTTTATTTATAATTATTTATTTTTTTATTTATTTATAATAAGCATCTTTCAGAGGTACTATCATATAAGTATTATCTATTATTAATTTATTTATTTTATTATTAATTTTATATAACATTAATTTATTATTTAAAGATGTTGTATCTGTTTTATAATTTTAAGTATAATTAATATCAAATAAAAAATAAGTTTAAATATAATAATCTTGTCTATTTTGAATTAGTTTTCTATGTGAATTCTATTTCAATAACATTATTATATATCTTAAATTTTCTGTGTGAATTTTTCTGATATATTATATAATGTAGCTAAAAAGATTATAATATTATTCTTATCTGAGAAGAATACTTGAAATTGGAAAGAAGATTTCAGTAGACTTATTATCAAAATTCTCAATAGACTTTTGACTGGAGAGGATCTGCAGCTGAACATTGATGTTATTACAAACTACCAATTCCTAAACATAAATATTCTCAATATTTTAATGATCTAATTATCTAGGTTAATGTTAAGATAAATATACTAAATAATCTTTTAACAATTCTACTTCAAAATGAAAATAAAGAATAGTGATTAGAAGTAGAATATATCAGAGAATCAAAGAAGATACCCATCATAAAAAAAAGATTCTTTTTTAAAAGTAAAGCCTTATGAAAATTAAAACTAGAAGAAAGAATAGTCAAGTATTCATATTATAAATACTTTGTGAATAGTAAAACTATTTCTAAAGCTAGAGATGAAAATGAATCTGAAAAGAAATATTATACTGATTGCTTTATTCAACAATAACTCAACTTATCTATTTGTGATTACTGTGAACTTTAAGATGAAGCTAGATATAATAAAGTCAAATATTTTTGTGATTATATTAAATAATGTATATACACATTTAATCATAATGATTGATAAAAAAATAATAGTACTATCAGAAAATTAAGAAATAATAGTAATCTAATAAATGTTTATTAACAATATAACAAAATTGAAAAAGTAATACTTATCAGATATATTACTAAGTATGATGAAGAAGAAGAGATGTAATATATTATCTATAATTCTGAAGAAACATTAGCTCAAGAAATCTTTCTGATTATCTATTAATAACTATCTTCCTTCTGAAGAAAATAACTAGCTTAATTAGAATATATTAATATGAAACTTTGTAATAAATATTTGATTTCTTGTGATTCAGATACTTGTAAAGATTATGTATAATCTGAACAAGTTGAAAAGTCACTGAAAGAAAAATATCCAAATCCAGTAAAAGAAGAGAAAGCTAAAGATAGTAATTATAATTCTATTAAAGAAATTCTAAATAAATATTATATAATATCTAAAGATTATGAAGATAAAGAAGAAGAAGAAGAAAAACTTGAAGAAAATTCTCAAATTTAATAATTAAGATTTATAATGATGAAGATAAAGAAAAGATATCTGAATGAGTCCATGAACATAATGCAAGCTTTAATCTTAGATACTCTAGAAAAGAAATAATCCTGGTTCAGCCCTATCAAACAATCATAATTGATATTTATTTGGTAATTGAAGTTCCTATAGGAACTGTTTATTAATTAATTTTCTAATTATCATTAACTAAGAAAGAAATAGAAGTTAAGAAAGAAACTATTGATGCTGGATATACTGGAAATATTAGAGTTCTTTTACATAATAATTCTAATAAATTTTATAAAATTCAACCTAATAAATGAATTATTCAAGTAATCTTTTTATAACTCATTCCAATTGAAGAAATAATATTTGTAGAAACTAGAGAAGAATTAGAAGAATTATTTTATGAAACTCAAGATTTTGGATTAACTAGAAAGAATAAAATAGAAGCATGCTTCCTAGACAAAGAAGAAATCAAAAAGTAGTTGAACAAAGAGAACTAATACTTGGATAACAAGATGTCTTATACAACTTATTACAATAATACAAAGATATTTTTGCATTAAATCTTAATGAACTTGAAAGAATCAATATTATTCAATATTTAATTGATACTGAAAATAAAAAACTTGTTTGTCAGAAGACTTACAGAGCAATTATATCTGATCAAGAATTTATTTATGATAAAATTCAATGAATATTAGATGCAGACATCATCCAAAAATTCAATAACTCCTAGATCTTATCTATTATAGTAGTAGCAAAGAAAAACAGCAAGAAACAATTTTGTATTAATTATAGAAAACTCAATACACTTATCAAGAAAGATACCTATTCTTTATCATGAATTAATAAAATGATAGATAATCTTGGAAATGCAAAATAATTTTTATTCATAAATCTTATATCTGATTACTGGCAAATTAAAATGAAACTATCTAGTATTAAAAAGATAACTTTTATTTCAAGAGAAGGATTATATAAATTCAAAGTCATGCTCTTTGGACTTTGTAATATACCAGTAATTTTTTAATGAACTATGAATAATATACTTAAAAATTATAATTAGAAATTCATCATAATCTATATTAATAACATAAATATATATTCAAAAACTTGAGAAGAACATCTGAAATATCTACAAAAAGTTTTTCAACAAATTAAAGAAGCTGGATTAAAACTTAACTTGAAAAAATATAATTTTATCTGAGATAACTTATCCTTTCTAGAATATATCATTACTCAAGATAGAATTTTATCTAATTCCTTAACTATTTAATGAATTCAAGAGTTTTCTATATCAATAACTATCAAGAAGCTTAGATCATTCTTAGGACTAGCTGGATATTATAGAAAATTTGTCAAAGAATTCTTACAGATAGCAGCACTATTATTTAAGCTTTTAAAGAATAATATTATTTTTATTTGAATTGTAGATCAAGAGAATGCATTTCAGACTTTGAAAGAAAAACTCACATTTGTTCTGATCTTAATTTATCTTGATTTTATCAAGAAATTCTATTTATATACTGATATCTCTAATTTTGGACTTGATACAATATTATTTCAGAAAAATAATAAAGAAAGAGAATAAGTAGTAGCCTATATAAGTATTTCACTCAAACTAGCAGAAAAGAATTATAATATTACTGAAAAAAAAGCTCTGGCTGTAATCTGGATTGCTAGATAATTCAGATATTATCTTCTTGGATTACTTTTTGAAATCATTACTAATTATAATATACTTTGATAATTATTTACTAAATAAGTTAATTCTAGATCCCAAATTTCAAGATGAATAATGATTATAATGGAATATAACTTTATTATTACCTATAGAGCTGGAAAAACCAATCAAAATATGAATACACTTTCTAGAATATATTTGCAGGAGTAGAATATCAAACTTACTTAATTGATTAACTAATTAAAATAACTTTTACTAGACAACTAATTAAATAACTTACTCAAATCTGATTAATTTAACATAATAGATTTGACAACATATTATAACTTAATGAGATATCTAGAAAATAAAAGTTATTCTATAAGATATATGAAAAATAATAAAAGAAAATTTGTTAGTAATCAAAATACTTTTTAATTATTAATAAAGTACTTTACAAAAAGATAGAAGAAAAGAATCTATTATATCACTTTAAGTATTAAAAGAAAATAATAACTAGTATATATTCAGATTTACTTGCTAAATACTTTAAATTTGATAAAATATATCAATAAATTACTATTAGATATTGGTAGAATAAAATAGGAATAGATATAAAAAACTTTATTAAATCTTGTGAAACTTGTCAAAGAACTGATAGATGAATAACAAAATAATCTTTATATTCTATTAAAGTTGAATAGTTTTTTGATAGAAATATAATAAATCTTGTTAATTCTTGCAAAATAACTAATAAATAAAATTGATATATTATTATAGCAATAGATTTACTTATCAAATGGTCTGAAGCAAAAGTAATTTCTAATAAAGAAGTTAATATAATTACCAAATTTATTTTTGAAAAAATAATTTGTAGATATAAATATTCAAAAGAATTATAATCTGATTAAGAAATCAAATTCATAGTTCAAGTAATTAAAGAACTTATCACTTGATTTAGAATTAAATATAAGTTATCATCATTATATCATCTATAAACCAATAGAATAGTAGAATAATTTAATAAAATCTTATGTGAAATACTTTAAAAGTATTGTATTATATTAGATGAATAATGGGATATATATATATTATCAGCATTATTTGCATACAAAATATTTCAAAATAATACTATTAAATATAAATCTTTCTTTTTAACCTATCGAAGAGATGTCTAATTACCAATTGATTTGAAATATTCATCATCAATAGCAGAAAATAAAAATAAAGAAGATGAAATATTAGATCAAATATTCTTTTTAATCTATCACTTATCAGATAATATCAATATAATACAAAATTGAATCAAAAAATAGCAATAATAAATGAAAAAAGATATGACTCAAAATTATAAAGAATCATATAATTCAAAATTGGTGATAAAGTTTTAGTATACAATATAAAATAATATATTATTTATAGAAATAAATTTCAGTCATAATGAAGTACAGAATAGTTTTATATTTATAAAACTCTTGATAATAGAGCTTACAAACTAAGAAACTAATATGACCAATTATTATACAAAACTTTTAATAATACTTAACTAAAGTCTTATTACAGTAGAAATGAATACTTTGAGTCAAGAATAATTATTGAACATATAAAAATACCAATAATAGAAGAAGAAAATGAAGAATAAATTTTTAATCTCATGATATTTATTTATTTATCTCTTAATTTTATATAAACCTTATTTAGTAATACATATATGTGTATATACTGATCACTTATTAAAAATTTTGTTTTATAAATATAGAATTTTCACTTCAATATTTTCTTTAATTTTTATTACTTTTTATTATTTTAATACTCTCATTAATTAGTTTAATTTCTTGTTAGTATTTAACTCTTTAAAGATGAATACTTTTTTTAATAATTTCAATTTTATTTAGAATATTTTAATTCTTCACCAATAATTAAAAGATAATAAATTTAATAAAACTTTACAAATTTGAGAAGATCAGTTAATACTTGATGATAATAATCAAAAAGTAGTATATAATCTTATTACTGAAAGATAACTTAATACCAGTATAACTTTGAAAATACTTTAATAACCAAAACTAATAGTAGAAGAAACTTTAACTTCAATAGATAATTTACAGAATAGTTCTAAAGTAAAATAATTTGTAAATATAATTAATATAGCAATTTTAAGAATAGCAATTATAGCAAATATTAATTATCAATTTTGATTTGAATAGAGCTAAAAGACAAGAGTTCAAATTATTTTTAATAATCTATTTGAAAATTATAATAATAAATTTGATAAATCACAATTTATTAGATATTATTACTTTGAATAATTATTAAAAGAAATACCTAGATAGTATTTAAGAAAGTTAATAAAACTACAAAGAGAAATAATATAATTGAAAGAAGTTATTTTGATCAGAAAATACTTTCTTTTTGAAAAACAAATTCACTAGCTATTAGAAAAATATAAACTTAAGTATATAATTTTCAATAAATTACTTATAATAATCTTATACATATAAGAAATAAAGAAATCAAAGAAATTTTAAAAAGAACTTAATAGTATTGCTAGAGCTTGATTTTACTTAGAGAGACTAAATATTATCATAATAATATAAATTTTTTTAATTTTATAATTTTTTGAACTTGGAAAATCTAATTAATTAATTGATCTTTAAAAGATATGTGATTTCAAATAATATAATTAATATATCAGTTATGAATTCAATATGATTCAACAATATTTTTGTAATATTTCTGTAATATTTTTATAATGTTTCAAGATTATTAATAAATAATTAGCCTCAAAATCAATAACAGTTCACAAACAGTTCAATAATGATTCAGAAATACTTTAAAAATAGTTTAGCAATGAATTTCATTTATTTTTATTATTATCTTTTTCTTTTTAGAATATTTATCTTATCTTTTTATTTTATT
>CAJVPS010001308.1:0-16242 GCA_910591765.1 Ambispora leptoticha | reverse complement strand
ATAAATGAAATATATAAATTTAGTAATATGCTAGCTAAATTAATAGAACAAGAGAAAAGAGAAATTCTACTAAGAAACTATTTATAGCTAAAATAACTCAAAATAATCAGATGACTTTTCTTGGCATGATCAGATAATTGTGATACAGTAAGTCACGTGTGATGCAGTATATAGTGCAGCAACAATCTGTGAAATAAAAGATAAATATATTATAATTATTAATAACTAATCTAATATTATTACATAGATAAAATGATTACTAATAATTATATAACTGTCTTAAGCTGATTATCATAATCACACAATCTAAATCCTATTGAAAAATCTTTAACAAGAAATAGATCTTCATCTTCTGAATATAATTACCAATAAGAATAATCTATAGGAAAAGATAGAAGAAATGTAAAATAATATTAATATTAATTATTATATTAATTTAATTAATATAATATCATAAAGAATCAATAATATGATTAAAGCATAGAGAGATTATACACGATGGTAAAAATAATATTTTATATAATTTTTTATCTGATTATTATTTTTTTTAAATAAAAAAGATTTTTATTTTTATTTAAAAAATAGCAAAAAAAAATGCATCATCATTTATACAGAATTAACAATTATTATCCATAATAATATCAGGTCATTTTTTATTGAATTAACTAATAACTAATATATTATCATTTATATATTTGTCAGATCTTTCATGATTGAGAATTGTGTGATTAAATATCAATAATACAAGTGACATATTATTTTTGCATGCTACTAAATATAGCAGAGACTATTCCTATATAAGAAAAGTATTATATAATTCAATAAATCAAGTTTTTATATATTTTAAAATACTTTTTTGCAAAATTGTGTAACTCATCACTACAAAAAAATATAATTGGGAATGCTAAGTAAACTTGAAGTTTTTATAGTACAGAATATTATATTTCTTGAATTCTGTTGAATCTCTCATCCTTGTATAGCTATTACTTAATAAAAATGCCTAAGGATAAGTATTGTACAGAATGCAATTCTAAAGACTTGATTAAATTTCATTCATTAAGTGGAGAGAAATGGAGAGATACTCTGAATAAAGATTTAGTAAAGTAAATGTGAGAGGAAGGAGTTATTCTATGTAATACTTGTTATATGCAATTTGTAGAAAATTCATTAAGAAGAGGTGTTAAAAAAGTGAAAGTTGTAAATGAAAAAGAGATAGGTATAAAGATTAAGCTAACTAAAGCTATCAAGATAATAAGTAAAATTCTTTATAAAAGAGAATATATGAAGAAAGAAGATCTAATATATTTATTTGATTAAATGCAAGACTTGTTTCAAGAAAAGAAGCCTAGTCTAAAGACTTTTTTTAATCAGCTTTATATGGCAGTCCAACTAATAGAATATAATATATAAATAATAAATCATATAAAAAGATTAATAGTTTTTATATGTTATCTTTTTACTTCACTAAATAACACAAAAATTAACTATCTCAAGTTTGATCTGACATATTATTTAGATTTAGCAGGTACAAGTAATGAGAGTCTAAATACTATAGCAAATCTTGATGCAATAATAACTTCAAGAGTAGTAGATCATAAGAAAAAAAGAATATCAGATGAGCATGAAGAATACGTAAAAGATTATCTTATGGATAATTTAGAAAAGACTTTAATATTAAATATTAATAACTATCATAATATCCATATTCAAAGATAATTAAATACTATAAATACATCTTGAGCAGTATATATGATAATAATTATAGCAAATCCATGTTCTGCACCAGTAATTCTACATAATAGAGTATTTAATCTAAAGATTATTGACAAGAAGCTGATTATAAAGCATCTTGATAGATGATTTATTACAAATCTTAATATTCATTACTATAATCACATATAAATTTATGTGAGAGAATATTCTGATAATAAATTTATTGATAAATTAACATTACATTACTATGATGATAGGATAATAGAAAAAGAGGAGATCGATATATACAGAATGCTATTCTTTTTGACTTTATAGAACATAACTTGAAGGATATAAATAGATATATTGATGCTCTTCAAATCATTTATAATCAATAATTTATGCAAATATATTTTTCTGAATATGCAATTCCAATAGTTACAGATTGGCCAGGTTAATTATACATTTATAAAGCTCTTGCACAATGGCTTCTTGGAAATAATGAAACTATTTCTTAGTATATTATATTAGTTTTACCAATGATAGATTCTCTCTATATCCTTAAATATCTGTGAATTTATATTTTTGAAAAATTTGTTCTTATTTAATAATATTTATAAAGATATATTTGATTTATGTAAAAATCTTGATAAGAAACCATGATCATGGAGAATTGATCTTATTCTTCATATTATGCGTATAACATAGTTTGATATAGTTGATGAAGTTTACTTGAAATTTGGTTGTAAATGTAAAAATCTTGAATTTTTATATATAATGGATTTACTGAGTAATCTAATACTCTTAGTACTTG
Organism: Ambispora leptoticha; assembly: GCA_910591765.1. NCBI lineage: Eukaryota > Fungi > Glomeromycota > Glomeromycetes > Archaeosporales > Ambisporaceae > Ambispora > Ambispora leptoticha. The sequence goes on along the minus strand of CAJVPS010001308.1, from coordinate 13,736 downwards.
ATGTTTATGTAGTACATCATCAAAGTGATAATTGGCCAGCTTATGAAGAGATCTATATGTATTACTGGAGTGATCTTTTTCTATAGTTTGATCAAAGAAATTATAAGTATGTACTGTTAATATTTTTCTCTAATATATTTTATTAAATAAAAACTAACCATCTGATGATAGATATAATTACTAATCATCTTGCTACTCTAAGTGATTGTCTTGTAGAAATAGTTTATAATATTATTCAATAATGTATTGCCAAGTTTTTAACTGCTAAACAATTGCAGAAGAAAGTTCATTTTATATTTTAACAGTGATATGAAACTGCTTTTTGAGAATAATTTGTGAAGTTCATTAAATATTCTTATATACCAAAATAACTATCTATACTTTCTTGAAAGTATACTATATGACTATTAGATATATTTATGAAATTATATTAAGCGTATAATCAAAATTCTTTAATTATCAAAATCTCTTCTGATAATATTAATACGTATGAACTATCTTTATTAGATTATACAATAACAGATTGACATCTTCCATGAGGCTTTGTTACTTTCAGAAAATCAAGTATTATAATTCTTTGTAATTATATAAATTATAATTATTCTAATCATTTAAATGATGATAGAATTTTGATATGTGGACATGATTATTATATTTATTATTTAAACTGATATCAATCTAAATGTTTAATATGTCTAGATTATCTTCAAGATGAGATAAAAAAAATGTTGATGCAATGTTGATGAGTATGATGAAAGAAGTGGTTGAAAATGAAATGATTGATGAAAGTAGTGAAAATGTTGCTAAAGATGACTTAAATGATGTGAATGAGATAATAGATGATGCATTGATAATGAAGCATCTATTAGAGCATGCAAAAACATCATTTTTAGAACTGTAAATAATATTCTTATTTACAAATAAAATAAAATATAAATTTGTGTAATATGCATATTTTGACTTTTATGAATTCTGGGCCAACATTAAGGCTTATTCTGACCAGAAATTACGCACAAACTGGCCGGAATTTTCTTGCGCCAAATCTGGATTCTGTACAACAGGATCGACAATGTGTGTAACTTTGACGGTCTCTGCTGTAGCCACTGAATCATCCTGATATTTTATATTCTACTCATGCTCGATTAAGAAAATTCGATTCATATGATAAAAATAATAAATACAAAACTATCAATTATTGATTCTAAATTATCTTTAAAATAAAAATAGTATTCAACTAAGTATAAAATAAATATTTAAACGAAAAATCAAAGTATATCATGCTCGCTAATAATTGAATTCAAAAAATCCTTCAGTTTAGAAATAAACATCTCAGCTTGTCCAGAATCCCTCTCCTTAATTTTCCTATATCTATTACACAATCTTTCAATATGGAAGATATGCTTACATAGTGCATATAATGATTCGAAACAATCACAATCGAGTGAGAGAAGTTCTGGCGCACCCTTTGAATCGACATAATGCAAAAAATAATGCAATATCGATATTCAAATAAAAATTTTTTAAATAAATCAAAATTACATCAATCTTACTGTCTAATAAAAATTTTGTAGACCAGGGTATCCAACATGGACATTATATGTGAAAAGAGACAAGTCCACTATTACAACCTTGATTATTGTATTTGCTCAATAAGGTTATAAGGTTAGGCAAGTGATGGAATACCATTTGTGACACTGTCAATTGCCAAGGCATCCTTGTTTTGATGAGAGTAAACAAAATTTTTGATGATTTACGTTTTGAACTAGTGAAGTGGAGAAGTGAATTTTTCCAAATTGCTGATCCTAGCACCGAGCCCATATAACGCGAAAAAAGCAGTTTTTTATGGGTAAATGTATATAACGTGTGAATTATGAAAAGCGGAACATCTGATACAAGCGAGCGATATACGATACGTAATAACAACTCTTCTGCTTGTATTTTCAATGTCAGTTTATGAAAATTGGGCAATTTTTATGATTTCATTTTGCACTTCACTAATAAGGTTTAATTACTTTCTATTCGAATAGCAGCATACAATAAAGTATTCCCCTGTTTACTTTTATTCTTGATAAATGCAACGTACCTGCGATTTTTTACGCAATGAACCGACTTCAAGTCCAAACTAACAGAGTTCTCTACAATATATCGAAGGATTATCTATAATTTTACAAGCAGACCGACGAATTTTCTTTATAAACAACATAAATGCAGCAATTTAAATAAAACCATTCACTTACTCATATTTTATATATTTGAAAAAGATAATAATTTTTGTGTTTAGCACTGTAATGAGCTCAATCGACCTTCCGATATTGGACCATGCTTCATTTCTTTGATTTTCTTTTTTTGAATCTCGATTTCTTTCTTTTTTTGTATTTTTTGCACACGTATCATTTCTTTCATTTCTTTCTTTTTTTGAATCTCTATTTGTTTTTGCGTACGCTTCCAGTTTCCCACTGCACCTTCTTTCAAACAGGTAATCATGTTCGCTGCTTGCCCTTTGGTAAGCGTATCTATTTTCTCGATGTCTGTCCACTTTTCGATTTTGGAAGCGCTTTTTATCAAAACTTTTTTTTGTTCCGAAGTTATTGGATCAGATCGCCAGGCTGCAGAGCGTCGAACAAGTGATCGTGTAGGTACAGACATATTCGATTCTACCCAAGTATCGCATGCTTTTATTGCATGATCAAGATTATCACTCGTTATTGGCAATGATAGAGAAAGCCTTTGATAAAAGTTACGAGATGGTAATTTTAATTAGCTTCGCAGGTTTTTATTGCGTGGTCAAGTTTATCACTCGTTACCAGCAGTGGTAGATACAACCTTTGAAAATTATGAGTTGTTATTTTTAACTTAGCTTCATAGAGTCCTGTTAAATATTAAGCAATAAGTAAATAACAAAATAATGTATTTAGAATTGAATAATAAAAAAAAGATAAATACCAATTTTTTCATTTTTTGCTAATTTTAGGGTTGTTCCTCCCCTCATGGACAGAACATACATATCGGCGCCAACTTTAACCCATGCATTTATACTTATTTCTCCAAAAGGTACATCACCCGAGCAATCTTCTAATAATTCAAAAGGATTATCCCATTCGGTGACTTGTAGATCCTTTAACAATTCTCCTGAATTTAATTTTTCTTCTAATTCAGGTGATACCGGGGATTCAGGTGATTCCAGAGATTCATGTTGCAAGCCTTCTTCCTCTTTTGGTTCATATTCCAACGGATCTTGATCTGTTTCATATTTCGCCGAATTATAATTAATATAAATTAATTATTTTGGATACCATAGAAATTATTAATAAAATCTCTCACTCTCCAGCTCTTCCTCCGGACATAATCCAAACAAAGTTGGTAATGTTTTTACGTCATGAAACTTGGTGTACGAATCAACGTAATCTATAATGAGACAATTCTCTTTTTCTTCGGCACGGCGCATTCCACGTCCCATCATTTGTTGGAACAATACAGCAGACTTTGTAGGTCGACTCATCAATATACAATCAATGTTAGGAATATCAGTACCCTCTGTTAAAATACCTGAAATATCGTAATTTTTTTTTACTAAATAAGCTACCTATGCTTTGTCTTATTAGCTCTGTTCAAAATGAAAGTAACATTATATGGTATTGTAAATTTGGATCCAAAAACACTTGCCGCAATTCACCAAAACTGGAAATTTTCCGGCTTTGAATTCATTCAGAAGATGGGATCTGACATTTTTGTGCGTATGGCTACTAACTCCATGAGCTTCTATCCCAGCGCCACGAAACTCTTCAGTCAACTGCTTTATGTGCTCAATATCTACCGCGAAAACCAGGGTTGATTTTCTATTAGCTGATAAAAAATTAATAATTAGTCAAATGATAGAAATTCAGATATAATAACATTGATATCACTGTATACACACTATCATAATACCTGCATATTTTAAGTATGTTCCTACAATGATTTTATTTCGCCCTGGGACATTCACCTTTTTGGAAAGATCACTCGCCACAAAGTCACCATTTAACGTTTTAACTTTACTGAGATCAATTTCGGTTTTTATTGTTGTAACTTTAATATTGCATAGCCTATAGAAAAAAGTCATTGGTGAGGTAAGGTATAAACGCATAGTTCTATAGCTAAGATAATGACAATTCTCTCACCATTTTTCTCGTATCATATCCAAGAAATCTCTATGAAAAGTAATTTCATCAAATAAGGATTGAAGTGCAAGACCATCGTGTCTTCGAATTGTAGCCGAGCATCCCCAAACAAATAAATGTGTGTCTTCCGAGTCAGCTCCAAAATATTCAAAAATCTTACGATATGTCATTGCGGCTGCGTGATGAGCCTATTTGTTATTGGTCAAAAAATAACTTAAATATAGAATAATATACATAAAGGTTACATTACATTAACCTCGAAGAACATACCTCATCAATTATGATAGCTTTGAATTGTTTTGGATCATACTTTTCCATACGCTGTGATTTTTGACTTACTAGACTCTGTACGCTTGCTATTATAATATCGCCAAATCCAACTGCACGTCTATTCCCTTGATCTATTTCAACAACCTTGATAAAAAGTTATAATTAGATTATTCTAGATTTTACTTCTCGTATAACCAAAAGATATACTCACAGAATCGGGTAATCTCTGGGAGATATGCTTATGAGCTTGATCCAAAAGTTCCTGTCGATGAGCAACTACTAAAACCTTATTGGCCCCAGGAAATGGTTCCGGAATTTCTTTTATAAGGCTCGTAAAAATAACCTAAACAAAAAATAACTGTTCAACATTTGTGTACAAGTTACTTTTATGAAACAAGATATTATTTAATTCTTTTGCAGAGATGTTCAAAACTATGAATACCGTTTTCCCGCTTCCTAATGCCAAATATTTCTAATATGTCAATAAACAGAAACTAAAAAGTTTAAATATACGCGTAGAATACTTGCCGACAGGCAATGAAACTATCTGCCGTTTGACTTTCTCTTTTAAAAACTTGTCCATGCATTTCTTAATGCATTCTTTCTGGTATGGCCGAAGTTCAATAGTGGAAATTCCTCGTGATATCAAAAGGTTGGTGTTAAATAATGTGGCATTAGGTGAGAGAAAGACTGCAGGTCGAAGAATACGTGTTGTAGGACGAAAAAACCTCAGAGAGACACCTCGAAGCGAAGACATTTATTATCGTTAGATTCGCGACGAGCTTGCATCTAAACGCTAAATATCTAAATTTATGATCTTCATAGTTAGGAATTGAATATTGATTTGTAAAGTATATATTTATATTTTAGTAAAGTTCTAATTTAGATTGTATTATATCGATATTGTACACAACACGTATAATCGAGTTACACCAAACAAACAAGTTCTTAATATTATAGTGTTTTTGAATAGCTTGGACCACCAACAGTCTTGATACCAATACCCAAATCATCGCTTTGTACAGCACGGATCGGTGTAAGTTCACCAACGAGTTTTTGATTTTCTGAGTTTTGGTATAATAGATTTCGAATTGCGAATATTGATTGTTCTCGTAGAACTACGGGAAGAGGTGTGATTATGGATTTTCGAATTGTATGAATGCAAATATATATATATATATATGTGTGTGTGTGTGTTTTAAATAACTTACATGGATTGTTATCATCGATGTTACATTGATTCAAGATCAATTGAATACCACCTAATTTTCTTACCTAATTAATAGATGTTAATATTTATTATATTGGATGATTTACAATTATTATTAACAACCTTATCTTGTACGATTCTATTTTCGTATGCCAGATTACTGACTATTTTAACGATGTCGTATTTGATGTAATTGTATTTTGTATTGGTTTCCTTATTGTTGATTGATATTGATGTTGTGGCTTTTGTTACTCGTGGCAATATTGAGTCTGCTTGTTTTAATAAATCTAAATTGGAAAATCAAATATTAATTTAATTAATAAAAAAATATAATATTCAACAATTACCTATACAAGATGTAAGAATTCCATTCTTAAACAAATATTCACGAATGTCTACTTTATTATTGCAATCATTCGCTTCGTTTATTTCATCATCTAAAGATTGGCTCAAGTCTCCAAAGATATTTAATAAGAGCCTCAAACAGGTGTCGTTTATTTTTGCCGATATTGCACCATCCTCGATTAATTCAGACTCAAGTTCTGCTGACAGCGTGTTAGTAGTATTGTTATCATTCTTTATAGCTTCCATCTCCTTAATAATCTCTGGTGTAATTGAATTAAATAGACAAATAAGATGGGAACATGTTTGTGATAATTTTGGTAACGATAATGGTGAATTATCGTTAAAGATTTTGGAATAGAGTAGTTTCAAAAGGATTATTTGATCCTGGTTTATTGTGGTATTTTGAGGTCTGAATAAATAATTGTAGAATTTTTAAGAATTGGTAAAATAGAAAAAATATATACAAAGAAAATATGATTACCTACCCAATAGCTTCCGATTCATATAATTTCTCAAAAAGTAGCGGGAAAAGATCTAATTCTATTATTCTGGACATCACAGCATCTCTAAATAAAAATAAAAAATGATAAATCATTCGCAATATCAACAGGGAGTAAACGAATTTGAATTAAATCAATCGAAAGTACATCAATTCAAAACTTTTCTTTGTTTCTTTCTCCTCATTAAGAATATCCTCTTCTTCGTTAATAAAAGATCGAACTTCATATAAAATGATTTTTAGTAATCGAGTACCAGTGCTAGATTCTATTAATGCTATACTATGCTCAAAAGAAAGGGAAGCTTAACATCAAATCTTAGCATTTATATATATATAACTTGTTAAAATAATAACAATAATTACCACAGTGATTCATTATCATGGATAGTATTGAAAACTAGCACGAGTGTACTTAAAAGTATGATGTCATCGCCGCAAGAAGCTAACTTACTATCAAGTCGAGAAAAAAATATAAAATTTATAATAAAGAAATAATGGTAAGTAAAATATAATTTGTTACTTTAGTACCTTAATAAATCTTCATTAGGCGGTTCTATTTTATCTTTCGAAGGTGACAGTAATAGCTCGTCCCAGATGATTTTTTGCGTAATTGAGTTACCAGTAATTATATTTGATAATGCTTGTGTACCTGATCTTGTTATATTTAACAATAACACTTTTGTAGAAATATTTCTGTTATTATTAGATTTTATTGGAAAACAAGAGATATGTAACATACTTTGTTGATTTTGTTGTCGATGCAGGTTCGAGATACAATAAAATAAGATTTTTTCGATAATTTTATGCCACCCAAATTTTCTGCCGAAAATCCAATAAGGTGATAATTAACGAAACATTCGATAGATATTAATAACAAACAAAATGAATGATTATACAAAACACACACTGCACTATTTTGATTTGCCTCTATTTCAGCAACAAAATTTCTAATCATCCTTAATAGCCACATAGTCAATTCCAAATAACTCGGACTCAGGTCCAGGTCATTTTTCCCTCTTTTTTCTTCCTCTTTTGACGATAACTCATCATAAAAATTTTTTGTCAAAATTATTGATTTTTCCAAAAATTCCTTGTTTTTGGATAATTCATTTCTATTTTAAGATAATTAGTATATTTAGAAAATCAAAAAAAAAGATTCAAGAAACTCTTTAATATACACCGATAATTTCGATTCGATTGTAGTTCAGCAGTTATCATTTTCAGAGATTTGATAATATCCGTAAAAATAATTAGAATATTTTTACTATTATCATTATTATTATTAGCAATATCGTAATTATTCTGATTTCGAGATTTTGCATTTCTTTGGTCTTGCTGAAAAATGAAAAAGTCATCGATACTTTTCAGATATGATGTTATTAAACTGCTATGTTTGTCTTTTGTATTAATAATTTCCATCGTTAAATATGTTTTGAAAATTTTATTGATTAATATAGATCATTATAATTACAGCCACAGAACAAGATCATCATTCTTTCTGACAATTATTATTATTCATATTATTCTTCACTCCTCTGTGGTTTTTCGTTTAGCAAAAATATTATCTTTCTATCAATCAATAAAAAGGGAACTAATTTGACTAATTTATTGTGAATATATGATATATTTCTAAAATTTATAAAAAACGCGTTCTCTAATTAAGTAAAAATATAATTTTTTCCCTGTAGTTGTTAAAGTGTAAATTATGTCATCATCAATTTAAATAATATGTTATCGTGATTTATTGATCATAAATTAATTGTGCGGACATCACAATATCTTTACCAAACTGTTTATACGTTACATTATCACATAGAGGAAATCCAAGTATTTCTTCCTAAAATAATATCAGAAAAATTAATTTTATCCTTTTTAAAAATTTATCAATTTCTATATTACCTGATTTTCATCACCACTTTTATTGTTATCCGCATTTTCATCATCTTTATGGTTAATCAATTTTCCAACATCAAAAACCGATAATCCATCACCACCAACAAAAATGGGCGCAATAGTAACAACAAGTTGATCTACAAGCCCACTTGATAAAAACGAATTGATGATTTTTGAGCCACCTTCCACCATGATACGTGTCAGTGAGAGTGGCGCAGAGCTAAGAGTTGTTAATAGGTGAGTTAGGGATAGATGTCCTATGATTTTTTTTTGCATATTCATCATTGTCGATTAAACATTAGCATGCATAAGTTTTATGATGAACTCAAAAGAGCTAAACTGACCATCTTTTGGATCTGTATTAATAACGAATACTTTGGCACCTGCTCGTTCTAATAACTATCAATAAGATTAAAGTTAATAAATAATAATTCTTTTTTGATTACTCCTTTTTCTTACCTCTCTTTTCGACGGATCATGTTTATCACTAGTAAATATCCAAGGAGGTTTTACCCTAACATCTTTGTTACTACCATCTTCTTTTTTTATTTGCTTTAATAATTGAGCTGAAAGTGGGAACCGCAAAGACGAATCTAAAATTATTGGTTGCGGTTGTATTGTCGTTTTTTCTTCGTCCGGGTCGAGTAATCTTGCTAACCATTAAGAAGTTTAATAAATATTAGCATCTTATTCTAAATTCATGTGTTCATACCTGTTAATCTAGGATCATCACTAAACACGGTGCCTATCCCTACCAAAATACCATCATGGAAAGTTCGCATCCTATATATGTGCACGATAAAAAATATGAAAAATCCTCTTCCAAATCTTAGATTTTACAAATATAATATATACCGATGCGTCATAATCATCGATTCATGACCACTTATCACCAATTTCTTGCCACCACGACCTGCAATTTTAGCATCCAGACTTTGCGCATATGTCAATGTCACAAATGCTCGTTTTCGATTATGATCATCATTCTCATTTGAAAAAATCTTTGATAAAAAGATCCTGGCTTCTTGTGAAGATGACGATGATAATGACATTATTTAACTATCAATCAACAGAAAAATCAATAAGATTATAACTCAATTTGGTTAGTTATTGAGCCAAGCCAATGTTTCATGATTTTTTCTCCCTGCAAGTCTGCAAATCCCCCGTGATCCTTGAATCTGTGTGAGCCCTCATTTGAGCAACGTCACATTGCTTGTATACACCCCGAGTCGAGTTATACATATACACTTTATCTAGCTATTCTATACAAATATATATAGATTCGCATTCTTTTTTCTCTACTGCAACAATTCAAAAAAAAATGGCGCCAAACACAGGAGATTCTACACTAGACGATGAAAAGACTACTCAATTAGAGGGTTCTGCCACATCAACGACAACAGACCAACAAGAGATTTGGTCTTCCATTCTAAAAAGTGCTGCCTCTTCAAAGTTTGTTCCAACTAAAAATGTATTAATACTTGGTAAGTTTTGGCGGAAAAACAGAATTGTATGATTATACTTGGAGAAACGGCCAGAGTTTTACATCTAAATGTTTGCGAAACTTATTCCCAATTACTGCGTGCATCTTTTTTGGGTGGGTCGTTGTAGGCGATAGAGATTCAGGCAAATCTAGTCTCATCAAACAGTTTAAAGGCGAAAACCGGGAAGAAAAAATCTTACCTAATGGAGTTACCGCAAAGACTGCTGGTGATAATAGCAACAACAAAGAAGAAACTGACACGAATGAAGTTCACAAAAAAAATGATTTGGCGTTAAGCTATACCTACTTAGACATTAAGGATAAGGATGAAGCTGAAGGTTCGTCTTGTTACTAAAAAAATGAATTATTAGAGAATTGAGCGACAATGTATGTGTTTATTTAACCTTACTATAGAATCAAATTTTAACAACAAAAAAAATATGTCATAAAAAAAGATACTATTGCTCGTCTTGGTCTATATCAGCTCGCTGGGAGCCAGCCAGCTTATCATTCACTCCTCCGATTTGTGCTCAATGTTACAACTTTACCGGACTCGCTCGTGGTAATTGTTCTTGATTGGGCCCGTCCTTGGACGTTTGCCGAGACATTACAGAGATGGATTAAGGTTTTAGAGAGTGCAATACAGAATGTGAAAGCTGAGGGTCAGATACCTGGTTCGAAAGATGGCTGGACTCAAGGCAAAGTGGTTGTTGACGGACTAGTAGAGTCACGTAAGCATTTGAAATGTTATACTATTTTTTATTTTTACTTTATTATTATTATTATTTAAAAATTTCTACCTACAAATAGTTGAACGCTTCATTCAGAATTACAAGGAACCCAAGGAACCAAATGCCGCTAATACGAATACTAATGTTCCTGTTGATGATTCTGATGTTGCATTACCTTTGGGCCAGGGAACGCTTACACAGAACTTGGGAATCCCACTGATTGTTGTCTGTGCAAAGGTTGTGTATGCACAACGCTATGAATTAAATACATTACTATTTTAATACTGCTATTAATAATGATTATTGATAATTTTTCTGTAGTCTGACCGTCAACAAGAATTAGGGTACAACGAAGAGACATTTGTATTCATTCAACAAAGCTTACGAACTATATGCCTAAAATGTGAGTTAAAAATATTTCAATTTTAAAATATATGTTAGTCTGCGCATATTTATTTAGTTTTAACGTTAATGGGAATATAAACTGAAATACATAACAACTAAAACAATCAAAAAGATGGAGCTGCACTTTTCTATACCAGCGTCAAACAATCACAAACTTTTAGTGATCTCCGCCAATACATTTTACATCGGCTTCTCGGGGAAAACTCATCTTCCAATGACACTAAATCAAACTATGCCTTCACTAAAAAGGCGAACGTTATTGCACAAGATATTGTCATGGTTCCGGCCGGATGGGACTCTTGGGGAAAAATTAAAGTAGTACGAGATGAATTTGATTGCGAGTCTTGGCTAAAAAGCTGGGATCATGATATGTTGGAAGGACAATCGCGTGCGCGTAATGAAGAAGTGGAGGATGAGACTGATCTTAGTTTCTTAAAAGAATATGATTCGTTTGTGACTCATAAGGATTCTGATAAGGTGTGTATTTATTTATTTATTTATTTATTTATTTATTTTTAATTTATCTACAAATTTAACGATTAACCTTCATTTTTCATACTTCAAAAATAAAAAAAGCCTACTATTCAAAATTTGATAGTTGCAGAAGATGAACAGGAGTTCTTTGAACGTCATTTCGATGCTCAACAAAAGGGCATTAGTGAGCGCTTTACTTCTCCATCAGTTGTTGGACCTATGGCTGCTGCTACATATGCATACACTAATATTGGAGGTATTGATTATGCGTTGGAGGAACGAATTGCGCGATATAGATTAACTAAAGTAAGATCATTTAAATATTATTCATCATGATTATTATGCCTTTAATGAAATTATAACCATCATTATTTTATTAGGACACTACCAAAGCCACACCTCAGTCAACTCCTGAACTTATCACAACGACGAGTCCAGTAGCCCCCAATGGTGCAGCACAACCACCATCTCAAAATGAGGTTATTGCAAACTTCTTTCAAACGCTGCTCAACAAAAAAAATTCTACGAATCCATCATTGGGTACTCCGAGTTCTAGCCAAACCTCTCCTGAAAATTCATCAGTAAATCTTACATTAATAACAGCTAAAAACCCCACCGTGACAGCAAATGGACCATCACGAAAAATGATTAAAGATGAACTAGATAAAATTAAAACGCAAACTGCCAGCGCTGTTGGAAAATAGTGAATAATATCACCTATTTTCTTTTGATAATTGCATAGACAGACACTTAAAGTCGAGATGTTTATGCGTGGAACATTTTTTTTCAAGTGGGTAATTTATTTACTCACTTTTTATTAATTTGCTGCAAATATTATACATACATACATATTAAAAATCTTGTGCTGGTGTTTGCAAATTCTCCTTCCTTTTGTGATATATACCTTTTCTTCTCGTTCTTACAAATTTATACTGTATTGATATAAAGCCCAATTTACATATATATTTTTTATATAGTCGTTAGTAGTCTCTTCTTTAAAGAAGGATGGACAAAAAGTCTACTTTTTGTATCGGGCATATTCTGTATTTTTTTATTATTATTTTTTTAGTATCAATCTCTCTCATACATATTTATAATATGTTTCTGAATAATGATAATAGTAACAATAATAACCATAATAATTATTATTATTATAAAAAATTAGGATGTCTTGGATATTACTAAAATACCTGTAAAGAGAGATCGAGAATAATAATGAAAAGTACCTATTTATTTTTAATTCTTCATTTAACAATGATATTAACAGATGATATATAAGTACACACATGAGCATACATAAATAAACAAATCAGTAGATATACAGCAAATATATTTAAATGGGTAAAATAATGTTTTTATACAAAGAAACTAATACTACCAGCGAAATAATAAAATGCTTTTTCATAGGATAAATGTGTGATTATTAAATATTTATATAATTATAACAACAGTGATGATTGAAATTAGATCATCAATAAATATTATAGTTATTATATATCTCGTACACAAATATAAAAACACCACACATTCCCAATGTATATTAATACATAATATATATGTATGTGCATATATACGTGAAAATAAATAATCTATACAATAATTAAAACTCGTGCGGTGATTCCATATAAATAGTATTAGTAATGAAAAATTAATAGGCAAGAATAAAAATAGTGGAATCAGTCGCCGTCTGGTGAACAAATAAATAAAAAAATAACTATAAAATACAGAATTTTGACAAGAGAAAAAGTTATTCACAAATGTGATGATGATGAAAGATGATGATGATGAAAATGAAATAATTATTAGCATACAACATACAAGCTTCAATAAAAAGGTAAGAGTTCAATTTTGATAATACAATAATAAAATCTAACTAATCAACAATTAAACAAACCAACCAACAAACAAAAAACATATAGACCGATAAAATTAAAGTGTATCGCCATTTTCAGCTTCGTTAATCTGTAACCCAATGGCCACCTCTTTTAACGTATTTATCCGCCAATACGCCTAAATCCCGTACAACAAATCGACACAAAACATTGCCAAAAAAATCAGACATTCTGTATAATCGAGATACAATATGCGTATGATGATGATGGTACGGTGCTTTTAACGATGAAAAGTGACTGATATAGATTTCTGTAATGAGTCAATGAATACAAATTAATAAAATGTGGATATATAATTCGAATAATAATAATAATAATAATAATAATAATAATAATAATAACAACTTACCAACAACATGAGCGTTTTGAAACACTTT
>CAJVPS010001307.1:0-16247 GCA_910591765.1 Ambispora leptoticha | reverse complement strand
GCTGCTTCACCTTCACCAGATTAGTAAACTGATATCTGCAAAAAACTGTACAGAGATATTATAAATAAATATTTTTGTTAATTTCTTTCTATTATATATAATAGATAATAAAAGCAAGTATAAAGAAATTATAGATCTTATCATGATTTTTTCTCTTTCATCATCTTATTCTTTTATATATTAATTTATTCCATCTAATCATTCATCATTTAGTAATAATATGAAGATTGATAATATTGGATATTTTTTATTATCAACTTAATTTTTACCTATTCAAGTATCAAATAATAAAAGATCTTTAATCTATGAAGAATTCAAGCATATAATAAATATTCTAAATAAAAAAATCAATAGTATATATTATTTCTGTCAATTTTTAAATAATCAAGTACAAGAACAAATTAAATTAATTAAAAAATTAGTTACCATTAATAAACTATTTGAAATATTCTGAAAGATACTTATCTTTAATTATTGTAAAGTCAAAAATCAATCTGTAAGATCTATTAAAGTTCTTTTTTCTATTATTTTATATAGCAAGCATACAAGAAGACAGTCAAAAAGTTGATCCTTACAATTCTCTTTTCAACTCTCAAGAAATATCAATAAATATTAGAGAAATATTTGATGGAAAATACTGAAGATTATATTGATAGTTTGGATTATAATACATAAATATCTCTATTTATAGAGAAATATATTCATTAGATTTATTATAAATTATATAAATTTATAAATTTTTTATTAATTATTTTTGTTTAATAATTTTAGATAAGGACAAAATCCTATAATAAATGTAATAATTATGCTTTTGCTATCTGAAATATCATCTTTTCAATATTTGATAAAGAAAAGTTAGTAATAATACATCTACTATCTGCCTTATTAAGTAGAAGAGAAGCAAGAAAATTCAAACTATATATAAAAATCTCTTTCAAAATAATAAATTGCTCACAAATATCAGTTATATGATATTTAAGAAATATAAAGAAAAAGTATTATCATTGATATACTACATATTTATTCTAGTTATCTGTGATATTCTTCTCAGTCTGTCAAGTTCAAAAATCAAATACAAAGATAGATTAGTAGCAAGATATATATACATATTTATAATAAGTAATACTTTGAATTTGCTTAAAGTTTGCATTAAAAATTATTTATATAATAGATATTTAGTGAGCTATAAAAAATAATCAGCCAGTAATATCAAAAATGATGATAGAGATAGTGAAAAAAGAAATCGAAGAGATGAAGCAAGTAGCAAAGAAAAAATATCAAAAGTCATGAGCTGAGAATATAATTAAAAAAGATAATAATAAGAAAGATAATGACTATGATAATTTTGTAAGTTTCTTTAATACTTTTTGTAATTTATTTCTTTAAAATCTTTAAAAAAACTAATTTTTTATTTAAAAGATCACTAACTTGAATCATGAATTTATATAATATAGTTTTCTTTAAATTTGTATTTTATTATATATATATAGTTTACAATAAAATAAATATCTTTACTATTATTTAATTTATGAATTCTACAGTTACTTGAAATTGCTACTGTTACTTGAAACTGATATTGCAAAGTTTTGCGCAGAATTTTAAAAAAAAAATTAAAAAATCTGTGCAGATCTACATTTTATTACAGATCTGTGTAGATTTTTTAATTTTTTTTTCTTTACCAATTGTCATTAGGTTCGAAGTTTTGCACAGATTTTGAATCTGAAGATCTGTGCAAAACTGTACCCTTGAAAATTTTCTGATATAACCAATAGCAAGATGAAATTAAAATTATATAATAGATTAGTATAGTAGAAGAATATACAAATAAATTCATTAATCTACTTTATAAAGTAGATTCTGAAAATAAATATCTGAAAGAATTCAAGATTTGAACTTATAGAAGAGGATTAAAACTAGAGATTAGAAAATGAATTCAGATTTTAGTTAATTTAAATATGATACAAGTTGCAAAAAATATAGAGAAAGCAGATGCAGATATATTAACCTGTAGGTATTATTAACTCCAAACACAAGATAACTTAATATTGAATACTATTTTGATAATACTTTAAGATCTTAATTAGCAAATAAAAAGTATTAAAACTAACAAAGAATTTAATTATAACAAAAATAATTCTAGTTATAGATCTAATAATCAGAATTTTAAGTTAGTTTTAACTTGCTATAATTATAATAAGCCAAGTTATATCCATCTTAATTATTCTCAACTATAATTATATTAGAATAATTAGAATAACTTTGAAAATAATTAGTAAAAAATAAATAAAAATAATTAGTAATAAAATAATATATTATCAAATTAGGTAAATATTAGTAATAATCAAAATGCAAATAATAATCAAAATATATTATTAGTCTAATATAAATTTACTACTTGATATATATAAATACTTAATTGCTAAAAAAAAGTCAGAACTACTTCTTATAGAATCAAATCTGTAGAATAATCCCATAAAAAAATAGTAGATGAAAATGAGAAATTAAATAATAATAAAGAAGAAAAATAAGAAAATATTCCTGAAGTTATTCTTAATTAGAATATGAATAATATTAAACTATTGAAAACTCTAGAAGAAGAACTTGTTAAGAAGACTATTTATAAAAAGAAAAGTAAAATTATCTTATTTATACTTATTATTATAGCTAAACTCTAGAAGTTTTAGCTTAACAGAAAGCAAATATAACTATTACTCAACTTATTCAAACATCATCTTCACAAAGAACTCAACTAGTAATAGAAACTGTAACTAGCTATAATTCTGTCATAATTTTCTAATTAGCTATCACAACTCTGTCATAATACTCTGATTAGTTATTACAAGCCATAACTAGTTAAAAAGTCATCTTTAAACTTAATTATCAAAAGAAATGTATTAAGTTATAGTATTCAAGCTAAAAAAAAAGAAGAGTATTACTTGGACAGAAACTCAAAATCATATTTACTTAATATGAAGCTAAAGTTAAAAAGAATATTATTGATTTAATCATTAATACTAATATTTTTAAATATATCACTATATATAATTTTATTAAAGATATAGAATTGAAGATATAATACAGTTCAAATATTTTTATATTTAACATAAATAAAGTATCAAAATAGCCTCTTGAAGCTATTACAGTTCTGGCAGAAAAAACTGGCAGTAAATTAAATTTTATTTACTCCATCAATTTTTATTTTTATTACTTCAAATTTAAAATATAAGTAACTTATCATTACATATTTCATAATATAAATTACTAATATTTAATTTTTCCACCGTCATTTTCAATTACTAATTTTAATCGAGTTTCCATACTGATCGCTAAATTAAAGCATGTGTTATGATCGATCTTTTTCTATTCACTCTTAATAAATTTCTTAAAATCCTCCTGCATAACCGATTTTTTTTCACTAATCATTTTATTTACCTTCCTCTCCACCCTTCGCTTTATAATTGATCACAGATTCTCTATAGGATTTAGGTCTGGTGAATATGATGGCCAATCAAGAACATGTGGGCATTGATTTTTGAGAAGGGAGATCATTTGCTTGGCTATGTGTTTAGGATCATTGTCCTGTTGAAACACCCACAATCTCCCAAGGATTCGGTTAGCTTGTTTAAAAAGATTTTTATGTAGGATTTTACGATACAACTCGTCATCCATATTTTCAGTAAACATGTGAAACCTGATGATTCCTCGCATGCAAAAAGCCTTCCACACATGGACTTTGAAAGGGTATTTGACGATCCCACAGACTGATTTCCTTTCACCAACCTTGTAACAAACAAGAGTAGTGTTGCGAAATATTTAGAAAGAAGTCTCATTGGAAAAAATCGTATTTTCCCACTTTTCATGTTTATGATCCATTGCCCAAGCAAATTGGCATACCTTGGCGATTTCAGTAAGGAATAGGATGGTGCGAGGAACACAAACTCGGTAACCAAGCTTCCAGAGATTTTCTCGAACTGTCCGAGCAGTTATATTAAGATGTGGGTAGGTTTTGTTAATGATTTTGGTAATTTTAAGGCTTGTTGTATGGGGACACAATTTCGCGATTCGACCAAGAAATCGTCATTTTTCTGGATTTAGGCATTTTGGACGACCTGACCGACTTTTTTGTTTCAAATATCCTGTTTTAGACAGCTGGGCAGCCCACCTAAATAGTGTTCTAATAGAAAATCCAGTAATTTTATGTAACATTTTGACTTCTCGTGTTTCATTTTTCCACAACTCTTTTACTAACGAATGGCATTTTACAAGAGGAAGTTCACATGGCATTATGACATTATTTTAATTAGGATAATCATTGTTGTGTTTAGGTTTTTTATCAGGTTAGCCTGTATGACAAAGAAAGTGTACACAAAAAATTAAATCATGTTACCTAATAAAATGTTGCGCAATTAATTTTTTAAGCATATAATTATTACTGCCAGTTTTTTCCGTCAGAACTGTACCTTGTCTGGATATACAGTACAATTATTGAAAAAGCAAAAACTTTTGCAAAAGCTTTTGATATCCTGAATTTTAGGGTTCTAATGACTGGTTTGAAAAATTTAAAAAGTGATAAAATGTCTGTAAGTATATTCATTGTGGTGAGGCAAATTTGGCACCTTTAGAAGATCTTTCACAATATTGCAATGACCTTCAAGATCTTATTTCTGCCTAGAATCTTGATGATATATATAATTGTGATGAAACAGGTCTTTATTGGAAGTTGGAACCTTTAAAAACTCTTTTTCACTGTCCAATCTCAGGCACAAAAAACCAAAAGATCATGTTACAGTTTTGCTTACATGCAATGCAATAGGTACATCAAAGCTTATATCTCTTTTCATTCATAAATACAAAAATCCTTGGTATTTCTGGAATATTAACAAAAATAACTTGGCGGTATATTATTACTGAAATTCAAGTGCTTGGATGCAATCAATAATCTTTTCATATTGGCTTATGAAACTCAACAAGATATGTGAAAATTATGATGGAACATTCTTCTCTTACTCAATAATGCTATGGTACATTTACTTGATGAGGAGGTTTCATTTTCTAATATCACACTGCATTACCTACCACCAAATACAACAGCACATTTGCAACCATGTGATATGGGAATAATCCATTCTTTCAAGGTAAGTAATTTTTTTAATCAGTTTTTTTGTGCATAATTTTAATCTTTTTTTAGTCAAAATATTGTCAGCTTTTATGTAAGAATAGAGTGAATGCATATGACAAATATATTAGTACAGGCATGCCTGTACCTGATCTCACAATCTTTGACACAATACACTTTATGGCAGAAGCATGGAATCTTGTAAAGCTCGCTATAATCATATCATGCTGAACTAAAACTGGCATACTTCTATCAAATAATGCCAGCATTCGCAATTTTTCTAATGATAATAATGAAGAAATCATTCAATAATTGATTAATCATCTTCCGATTGAAGATCCTTTGATGGCCAGTGAATACATAACCATTGGTGATTTATTACAAACTGAAGATATATTAAATGATGAGAAAATTATTGCTTTAGTTCAAGATCTTGAAATTGCTGAGGATGTTTCAAAAATACCGGAACAAGAGATAACGCCTTCTGAAGCAGTAATATCAATTGATAAACTTTTGTTATATCTAATGTAAAAAGAGGAGAGTTTTAATATTAGTAGAAGTTTTTTGAATGAATTGAAAACTATAAAAAAAAGATACATAGAGTAAGTATTAAATCAAAGATTCAAATGCGAATTGATAATTTTTTTACAGTGAAATAAAATTTTATATTTGTCTTTACCTTGTTAATCTGACTATTATCATTATTTTATTATTATCTTCGGTTTAAAAAGGTTTCTCGCTAATCTGAAAACCTCATTAAACTGGAGAAAAATCACTGTACAGACACCTTCAGTTTGATGAGATTGCCTTTGTATACTGATATCATCTGTGATGTACAATCTGATACTTGTAGATCTAATATTTTAATTAATGTGAAATATAAAGAAACTTATATTTATGTATTGGTAGAATTTGGATCAATTCCCCAGTTTATATTATAGCTGACATTTCTTATGTTATATTTTTTTTTTTTTTTTTTTTTTTTTTTTTCTCAAAAAGGGAGGGTGAAGCAAGAACCTGTTTATTGAATAAATGTGTGATATAGAATTAAGGTACAAGTGATTTATATAGTAGATCTATTTGTTTGGTAAATTTATTATTTCAGGAACTATCTAGATGAATTTTCGCATTTCTGAGGAGAATATGCGAAGCTGCTTTTATGATCTGAGTTTCAGACTCTTCAATATTGAGATTGAGTTTAGCAGAAGCCCACCAAACATAATTGATAAGCCAGGAGGAGAGCCAGAGAGTAGCGAGAGAGAAGTCATTAGGATATTGATTTAGGATATGGATAAAGATGACGCATCTATCAAGGTGATATACGATTTCTTGTATAATCATCTTGATGAATAAGCATTCTTGAAAAAAGTATTGGTACATTTGAGAAGACGTAGAACATCACTGACAGAAAATAGAGTCAATGGAGGAAGATCAGAAGATCCATTCTTTTAGGAGTAATGCACTATAATGCTATCTCCACACATTCACGTGAGTCTGTGAAGGAAGATTAATTATGCTCAGATTTTTCCATAGCACATTTTTAACTTCTGGCCACACTTTTTTGAGATATATTTCTTTTTTTAACTTGGTAGTGATGAGAAAGGTAGAGGAAGCAAGGAAATTTGGTCTACCTATCAGAAATCAATTTTTTACAAAGGGTCGGTAGGCTGTTGGCCAGTCTTTCTTTTTGTATTAAAGATGGATTTTGGTAAAGTTGCTTTGAAAAGAGCTGATCATGGAAAGTTAGTGTTTGGCCCAATTTTCTTTGGCATGAAAAAGTTTGGCAGTTGTCATGGCTGACCAAGCTTTGATGGCAGACTTGATGTTAGAAAGATTCCAGTCATTTTTGTTTTTTGGAAGTTGAATGATAGTAAAAGAGGGGAGGGATTTAGAATCACCTCTGGCCTATCTGTTTAATAAAGATTGTATAGTGTCTACTTATCGCATTAAGAGAGAAAAAATGTAGGATGTGTACCAGATTTTGGAAGCCAGTAGAGAGCCTGCTATTAAGGCATGGCCTTTGAGGGAGATATCTCTAATTTTCAAAAGAGAGAGTTTTTTTTCAAGTTTCTTGATCAGCGTAGGCCAGGTGGAATGATGCATTGTAAAGTTGGTATTGAAGTGAAAGCCCAGGATGTTGATATCAGCATTATGATTAGGAATAGTGAACTGGTATTTGTTTTGTAAGGAATGTATGTTGGCTTTGGCAAGATCATTTAGTGGGATAAGAACTGATTTATTGAGATTGGCTCTTGCATTAGAGGCTCTTTCGTATTTCTTGATAGTATCGTAAATAAAGTCTAAATGTAAATTGCTCAGAGCTAGAATAGTTGTGTCATCTGCATAGGCTTGATTATTATCAAGGTAACTATTAATTTGATAAGAAGAGGAGGACAGAGTTGCAAGGAGTGGTTCTATTGAGAGAGCAAATAAAATAGGGGAAAGCAGATCATCCTGCCGGACTTCTCTTTCTAGTCTGAATTCATTAGATAAATGTTTATTGTCAGTGATGTTGACTGATTATTGTCCAAAGATATTATTAACTAGCTGAATAAAGATAGGTGGAAGACCAAAGTGTTCTAAGACTTTTGAGAGATACTGGTAATTTACTCTGTTAAAAGCCTTCTATTGATCTAATTAAAGTAGATATGTAAGGGTGTTGGTATAAGATTTGAGAACCTCAGTGACTGTTATGATGTTTAAGGTGGTGTCAATAGTGTTTCTTTCAGAAAGGAAGCCTTTTTGATGATGTGAGAGATGATGATCCGCAACTTTGGCTAACTGTTCCACCAAAATCTTGAGGAAGATCTTTGTATCGGTATTGATTAGAGTAATAGATTTCTAATTCTGAATCAGAGTTTTGTCATTATCTTTTTTTGATATGAGAATAATAAGTAACCTGGTCCATGAACTAGAAATGATGCTATTAGAAAGAATTGAGTTGAATAGGGAAAAAAGGGAGTCAATAATGTGTGGTAAGGCAGACTTGTAGAATTTATAGGTCAGACCATCTGGGCCTGGAGACTTGTTATTGGGTAGACTTATTATAGTAGATTTGATAAGATCATGAGTGATGAGGGCAATAATATCATTTTTATTGCCTGGAAATGATGTGATGTTTATGAGAAGATCTGATATATCTGAAAAGAAGACTTCATCTTGCAAATATAGGTGTTGATACCATTGTTTAATATAATTAAGAGTTGTTTGTTGATTAATGATTGAGAAGTTTGAAGGATCTTTGATAAGAAGAGAAGGAGAGCTATTCAGACGTTTTATAAATCTGAAGTAGAAGTACTTGATGGATTTTTCACCCTTTTCAGTCTATTTAGCTTTGGATCTGATTTGCTATTTTTGGGAGTTTTCTTCTATGAGAGAGTTTAATTCAATCTTTTCCTTTTTCAGAAGAGAGCAAATATCATCAGTATTAGGGATGAGTGCGAGAGTTTTTTGATAGCCTATAATATGTCGTTGAAGCCTGTTGATGAGGCATTTTTTTTAGTGGCAGATTTTCTTGACTGTTGTTGTAGAAAGAAGGAGACTTCTTGTTTGTCATAATTCCAGTTGTTGAAGTTATGGATGATATCCGCTACAGAGATCATTAAGAGAGAGTCTTTAGTGATATGGTTGTTAAGTTTTCAGAGAGTAAAGTGATTGATAGAAGATTTGTCAGTAAGTTTTGCCAAGAGAAGTAAATAATCTGAGTTGCTGGCTAAAGTAGACAGTTAGATTTTTCTAGATGCTAAGTCCGGAGAGATAAAAATATAGTCTAGTTTGATGAGAAGTAGATGATTGTTTCTCGTTATTTGAGAGAAGATATGAATGGAAGAGATGCCAGTAAGAACTTGCATGTCAACTAGGGATAATAGCTTGTCTGACAAAATTGAAACAGAGTGGTCTGATCTTGAAGTTGATGTTGATAGGTGATTGGTTAAAATAAGATTGATATTAAAGTCACTAATAAGAATATAATTATCATTACTAATAGAGGGGAATTAGGAATCAAGAAACAAAAGCCTTCTTTTCCTGTCTGGAGGAATATAAACAGTTTCAATTCTAAAGATATGAGAGTTGAGAGTGAAGTCTAAGATTAAGTTTCGTTCATTTGTTGAAAAGGTGTTGATAACTTTGATATTGTGATTGTTAATTAGAATAGAAATGTAGGGAGTCCAGAGGAGAATGAGTACCATTTTTTAGAAATAAAGAAGATATTTTGTTTTTGAATATTGGTTTCTTGTAAAGTGAAGATGTTAATATGATTGTATGTTTTAAGAAGATTGGCCATATTTGAGAATTTGTGAGGGATGGCCAGACCTTTCACATTAAGAGTAGCAATTTGGAGATTCATTTAGGAAGAGAGATTTTGAATCGAGTGTTGTGTTGCTTGATGGAAGGTTAAGAAGATTTCTTTTTAGATTTTCTGTTTTGAACAAGTTGAAAGTCTAGTTCATTATTAGATAAGGTTGCCATTTCTACTATTTCTTCCTGAGTAGTGATGAATTGATTGGAGCCATCCTGAGAAGAGGAAGTAGTGTGTGTATGATTGATTGAAGGTTGTTGTAGGGAAGAGAGATTGGTGTCAGCGTTGGGAAAATTCTTGGAAAGAATGACAATTTTTGCAGTTGATGTATCTGGGGGCTGAGATTATTGAGTTTATAAGATGTCATTATTCCAAGGTCATTCGACAGGAGGTTGATATTTATAAGAGTTATTGGAGAATTTGGAGAGGTTAGAATCAGGGTTTCCAATAGAGATATTGGCATTTTGAAGATTCTTACAGTCACCTCTTTTGTGATCTGATTTGCCACAGAAAGTGCAGAAAGGAGGAGCAGCTTTTCAGATTACAAAAATATTAGAGGACTTGATTTTGATAGATCTAGTAATCTTAGTACAGAAGGTGAGTTGATCTTCTTAAGTTATAGTGTCGAAGATAACTGACCACTTATCTGAACAGAGAAAAGTGTCTTCCCAGAGTTTGGGTTTAATAAT
The DNA here is from genome assembly GCA_910591765.1 of Ambispora leptoticha. Taxonomy (NCBI): domain Eukaryota; kingdom Fungi; phylum Glomeromycota; class Glomeromycetes; order Archaeosporales; family Ambisporaceae; genus Ambispora; species Ambispora leptoticha. The sequence goes on along the minus strand of CAJVPS010001307.1, from coordinate 6,142 downwards.
AACTACTTTTCCTATTTTATCGAAGATTTCTTTGATAGTAGAGGTAATTTCATCACTTTGAGTGAGAGGAATCCCAGAAAGAGTGATAAAGAAGAAAGTTTTTTGGTTAGAGAAAGCTCTTTGAGCTTTTAGGTTTTTGTCAGCAATAATGAGAATTTTATTTTCCCATTTCAGTTGAGATTCTTTAGAAGCAAAAGCAACTTCTAGATAGATACGTTTGTCATGAATGTATTTTAGCTTGGTACCAAATGTGTCAGTGCCAAATTGAAGATGAGAGGAGGAAATAAGTTGATTGTCTGGAATGAGTTGAAGTTGCAAAATATCATATATAAGAGGAAAGTCACTATCTGTTTGAAGAAAGATACCATAATCTTTTGCGATGTTGTAAGTTGATTTGCCCAAGGCATATCTAGTGACATTGGTATAGGAAGAAGGTTTCTTTTGTGAGAGTTTTTCTTTTTGATTTGTGGAAGACTTGGAGTTGTCCAAAGAGATTTCCTGATTAGATTGGTAGGGCTGTGTAGTGTGAGATCTTCTAATGTGATAGCGATTAACCATGTTGTTGAATTCTAAATTAGGTGAGTTGTTGAAATTTCTATTATCATAATTATACATATGAAAGGGGAAGTAATGGGGATAAGGTGGAAAATTGCCATACATGGCAGGTGGAAAAGAGGTTGGAGAATAGTAAGGAGCATGACGAGATACATCTAGATTTTGATGTGGGAGAGAAAGCCATTCATCATGACCGGATGGGGTGCCAGATTCTGTAGCAAAGGAAATTCTTCACTTGTTTTTTTCTTTAGTTTGCCTGGTAAAAGGATGTTCAGAGTTACTATCCTGGCTTTCTTCATCTGGGATAAATGCCCAAGTACATTTGGAGATAAGATCAGGAGAAGTTTCATTAAGTTCTTGCTGAAAAGGAATACAATTTTGAGTTTCAATATTTTGTGAGATGTTATTTGAGATATCCGTGAGATGTACAGGTGAAAGAGATGACATTTTTTTGGTATTTTTTCTTTGCCACTTGCTCTGTTTCTTCAATTTCTTTTTCTGCTATTTCTATCATCATTTCTGATATTACTGGCTAGTTATTTTTCACAGCTTGCTAAATATCTATTATATAAATGATTTTTAATACAAACTTTAAGTAAATTCAAAGTATTACTTATTGTAAATTCAAAGTATTACTTATTATAAATGCATATACACATCTTGCTACCAACCTATCTTTGTATTTAATTTCTGAACTTGATGGACTGAGAAGAATGTCACAGATGACTAGGATAAATGCGCAGTGTATCAATAGCAATACTTTCCCTTTATATTTTTTAAATATCATATAACTAATATTTGTGAATAATTTATTATTTTGAAAGAAATTTTTATATGTAATTTGTATTTTCTCGCTCCTCTTCCACTTGGTGAGGCAGATAACAGATATGTTATTATTGATTCTTACTAACTTCTCTTTACTAAATATTGAAAAGATAGTATTTTGGATAGCAAAAGTGTAGTTATTGCATTTATTGTGACATTTTGCCCTTATCTAAAATTATTAAACAAAAATAATTAGTAAAAAATTTATAGATTTATATAATTTATGATAAACTTAATGAATGTATTTCTTTATAAACATAGAAATCTATACATTATGATTCAGACTATCAATATAATCTTCAGCATTTTCTGCTAAATATTTTTCTAATATTTATTGATATTTCTTGAAGGTTAGAAAGAGAATTGTAGAAATCAACTTCTTGGCTATCTTTTTGTATGCTTATTGTATAGAATAATAGAAAAAAGAACTTTAGTAGATCTTGCAGATTAATTTTTGACTTTGAAAATAATCAAAGATAAGTACCTTCCAAAATATTTTGGATAGTTCGTCAGTGGTGAATAATTTTTTAATTAATTTGATTTGTTCTTATACTTGATCACCTAAAAATCAACAAAGATAGTATATACTATTGATTTTTTTATTTAGAATATTTATTGTATACTTGAATTCTTCATAGATCAAAGACCTTTCATTATTTAATACTTGAGTAAGTGGAAATTGAGTTGATGATGAAGAATACCCAATATTATTAATCTTTATGTCATTGCTAAACAACAAATGATTAGATAGAGCAAATTAATATGTAAAAAAATGAGATGATGAAAGAAGAGAAATCATGATAAGATCTATGATTTCTTTATACTTGTTTTTATCACCTATTATATATAATAGAAAAAAATTAGCAAAAATATTTATTTATAATATCTCTGTATAGTTTTTTACAGATATCAGTTTACTAATCTGATGAAGATGAAGTAGCAGATGAAGTAGCAGATGAAGTAGTAGGTGAAGTAGCAGATGAAACAGCAGATAAAATAGCAGACAAAAAAACAGATTGCAAATACAAAGTAGCAGATATAGAAGAAGATGGAGTTGATTATCAGGATTTTGGACCTATTAAAGTAAGATTAAAAAATTTAATTAGAAAATTCTTATAATCTTTACAGTCACAAAAAAACTTTAAAAGATCTTGTCCACTTTTCATGATCATATAACTGAATAGATCTTTTATTTAGTTAGAAGCTTACATTTTTAGTTATTCTGTATTGAATACATTATATTGGTTAATTTTGAAGAACTACTTTTGGAAAATTTCTTAGATTGTCTTGATGATCTGTGAAAATATTTGGATATGATTATTAAAAAATAATAATAGTAAATAAAAAAGAAATATAGTAGTGAATAAAGTAATAAAAAAGTAGAGAAGTAATCTGTTATTTATATAACTGGTTGCTATAACTATCATACTTTACCAGACTGTAAAAAAAATCTGTGACATACTTTATCTGTTCTTATTAATACTATATCAATATTATATCAATATTATAATGCTAGCCATTATCTATGTAACTTTAATGAATCATTAGTATTTGTTATATGAAGAAAAAACTTATTTATCAATGATGATAATATCTCTAAAATACAGAAAACCTTCCTAAATACATCAAAAGACATCTAGGAGTCAGTCTTTGAAATACATTTAGAAAGGTCTCTATACTTGAAAATAAATTAAAGTTTTATTTCCCTTCAATTAATATATAAATTTACTTAACTTCTGATAAAAATCAGTTATTCAATGACTAAATATTATTATCAAATTTGCAAATGATATTTTACAACTTTCAGTGGACTGACATAGTATACCAATGTAGTACATCACAGAAGAAGAACTATTTCTCAACCAACAGATTATATCTTGCAAAGATCACAATCATTTCAGCCAATACAAAGACCAGAACATGATACAGATTTGTAAAATATGCCGATTATAAAATCATCTCTTCCAATAATATTGGTAGAACATAATGAAATGAGGATATTATCTCTAAATATTAAAAAAGAAATGACATTATCTGTGAAAGTTGCTGAAGAAATGACATTACCTGTGGAAGTTGCTGAAGAGATTTCAGAAGAAAGTTCTAAAGAATTACTGCTAGTAGACACAGACACTAGCTTTAATTCTGAAGATCTTCAAGGTACAACTTTGAATGATGCTTTGGAAATCATCAAAGGAAAAATTGAACCAGAATGCTTAGCATAATGGCATAACAATATTTACCATAACTTCATGAAATTGGTAATAGAGAATAATATTTTGAACAAGATTGGAGATAAAATAATTAAATTCTTTAATAAGTATAGTAATCTGGAGGAATTACTATTGCCCAAATCCACAAAAAATGGAAAAGATTATCTTAACCAAATAAAATCACCTTTGATCAACTTCAAAGAAAAGATTGTCAGAACTTTTTTCAATATTACTTTTACTCTCTATTATCATTTAATTTTTCAAGCCATCCAAATGCTTTTACAATAATCAGAAATAACAGATAATTTTAACTAACAGGGCATTTCTAAAAAAGAAGAAGATGATAAGTTTTCAATTACTATAATGTCATTAACAAAATTAACAAATCAGTAAATATTAAGTAATTATCAGGAAGGTGAAGTTGAAATAAGAATATTCAGAGAACAGTATGAATGTGATTGATGACACAAGACCAAAAAGATGCTTTCTCCATTATACCATCTATTATTGATCATTCTATATTTGAATGCCACTATCTTCGATAGTCTTGGCAAGACATTAGGATATCCTATATTTTTAACACTTAGCAACTTCCCAAATTAGTTTTAAAATAAACCAGAAGCTAAAGTTCTTTTGGATTTTTTACTTAAAGTCCAAGACTCAATGATAAAAACTACTGAAGATTTTTGAAACTTGCAACGTGAAGTATATCATAAGTGTTTTAAAATTATGCTTGGTTCTCTAGCAGAAAAACCTAACAAATTATATTTTGAAGTACAGAGATAATCAGTAATTTTTGCAGCATATATTTCAGTCTTTCTTACAGATATGCTTGAAGCTGATGATATGATCATAATATATAAATCAGCAAGATGTAAAATACTATATCATATCTGCATGATTCTGCGAGATAATCTCAATAATATAAATCTTGCATCAGAGGATACAAACCTTAGAATACCAAAAAATATGTAACAGATTATAAATAAAGATCAGGGCAAGGATTTTTCCATACATAATATTGAAAATATATTCTGGAAGCTCTCATAAGTATTTGAATACTAATCCTTCTGTGATTAATTTTGAGTTATAATTAAATTAAAATTGTTAAATTATTATAAAAACTTAAATATTTATGAAGCTTGCGTATCTAATCATATGTATTATATCAATCTTGATCTCTTTAAATACCAATTGAATTTTATCCAAGATATTTTAAAGGAAGTTGGAGAAATAGAATTACTAAATAACTTTAATAGCCACCTTCATCAAATTTCTTGCTTTCCTGGATTGAAGCTATTCGATAAATTAGATCAAATAAAAGTAATGATAATTGCAAACTATTGATATATCATAAAAATTGTTCTTTTTACATTAGATAATATCTTTGATACATGAAATGATATAATCTGTAATAAACTTTGCATGTTTTATGTAAAGTTCAGTAGGATATATATGATAAGTAGACAAGAATTATTTACTGAAAATGATTTAAAAGAATTTGAGATAAAATAAAGCAAAATCAATTAAACTTTGAAGAACTAATAATGGACTTTGAAAATGGATATAGATTCTCATTGCTGATTAGTCAACTGAATTTAAGAGAATCTTCTCATCACTATTCACTATGGAATATAATTTTTCTAAATTGCATAGTTGGTACTACCATGTGATTCTGATAATTTGTAAATATGATATCTTGAATAGTCTCTTAATAGAAATATATGAAACACTTCACAAGTTATATATGAAAAATCCATACCAGTCATCAAATAGAAAAAATATCATGTAGCAGATAGTAAATACAGTAAGTCAAGTATGTTAATTATGATCAATTTATTATAAATTCTAAATTATACTTACAGATGAAGTATAAATAATTGGCTCTAATGATGAGTAAGATAGTTTATTGTAAAACTATAGGATTTGGCAAGATATTATAGAAATTATCTTTGGATGCTATCAAAGCAAAAGTGATTTTATTGAAGAATTTGGAGAATCTATCACATCTAAACTTCATTGAAGAATTATCTCTGCATTAGACATATTCCTCGATATATCATCACAAGAGTCTAAAAGTAAAGACTTTTGTATAAAAATTTATGATGCAGTTCATTTGGAAAGTGGTAAAATTCTGAGAACATCTAGAAATTTTTATGACAAAGAGTAGTTCAGTAATATTACAATAACTTCAGCTAAAGACCAAAACTATTATAGATCAAATAAAGATACTTGATACAGAAAGATAAATACAACTTGAAGAATAGTAAAATGTAATTTCAAATTTAATAATTTTGAATGAATTAACTTTTATATTTCCTTTCAAAAGATATTGCTCTTTCTATAGTTTTTTTGAGAATTGATAAAGGATCTATATAATCTTGCTATAGTTTGTTGGTATGATATTGTACCAAATAAGTCAGAAAAGTATGGTTGCCCTCATCTATACTATATCAAAGAGTATAATATAATTTCAATAGAATCTATAGAACAAGAGATATATATTATGCCAAGATTTGACAAAAAAAATCTTTTTTTGTTAAATAAATATA
>CAJVPS010001306.1:0-16250 GCA_910591765.1 Ambispora leptoticha | reverse complement strand
ATTAATATTTCCAATTCTGCAAAATACTTTATTAAGATGATCCAAGTGTTCTTCAAAATCTTTTGAAAATATATTCAAGTTGTCAATATACACATTAGCAAAATTCCAATTATATTTAAATGAATGTTTAGTGAATTCTATAAAATACAGTTAAAAATGATCACATTATTAAAAATAAATATATAATGAAGAAATAAATAGTTTATTAAAAAATTATCATTTATTTATGAGTTAAGAAATTCATGAAATTTATTTAATTATTAATTTCAACAAAATGAAAGTAAATGATAAATTGAGTTTTATTAAAAATTCTAAAAAAGAATAAAATATTCAGTATACAATTACTATTTATTAAGAACTAATAGATTTCTATACTTTAATAAAGATACATATATATTTAACTTTAAATAGATAAGTTTATACATACATATATTATTCAATACATAAGCAGAGATATGAAGTTTATTTTTAATGGAAAGTTAGATTACTATTGATATAAAAATTTTAAATTATTTAAAATCTTTTGCATAGAATAGATTTTAATTCAATTAAAGATCTTTATGAATAGGAACTATCAAAGATAATTGTTATTACCATTATTATTATTATTATTATTATTGCTGTTAATATTACTGTTAATGTTGCCATTACCATTATTGTTGCTAAGATAGCTAATAGAGTTGTATTTATCATTATTATGATTACTATCATTATTGTAATTGCTATCATTATTGTAATTACTATCATTATTATAATTATTGTCATTATTATAATTACTATTATTATTATGGTTGCTATCATTATTATGATTATTATCATGGTTACTAATATCATTATTGTGGTTACTATCATTATTATGATTATATCATTATTGTGATTGCTATTATTATTGTGATTACTATCATTATTATGATTATTATTATTATTATGATTACTATTATTATTATGATTATTATCATTATTATGATTACTATTATTATTATGATTATTATTATAATTATCTGGATTAGGTATTAGAATTGTACCAGATAATATGGAAAGATAGATTTTTAAGACATAACAAATTTTCTGAAAGTAATAATAGCCATTTTATATTTTATTATATTTATTAAATTTTATTATGTTATTAATTTGAAAAGTGTAGGATGAAGATTTAGAAGAGAGCAAATAAGCATTATTTTTATAGAAAATTTAATATCTTAAATATTTTTTGCTTGAATATCTATAACTTGCAATGAAAGTGAGTCATAAAGAAATGATATACAAATCATGATAATGAAGAATTAAGTATTAGAATAATTTTTGAAAGTTACTGCATAATCAAACTAGATAAATTCATAGACTTGTAAAACATCAACATGATATTATGCAGCTAGATAGTACTCTTTTCTATTGAAATTAACAAATTAGTCAAAGATTTTCAACAAACTAAACTGGAGTCTTAGATACATGGGTTACAGTTTTTTTTTATCAAGTTTTAATACAAATTAATTCTTATTTTTTATGTCTATATATATAAAACTATAGAATTGCTTATAGAAAATACTTTTTTTGACTATTTAATTAATTCTCTACTTAGTTGGTCCAAATAAATTTATAAATTAATTTTTTTGATTAAAATATAAATTCATTCTATAATTTAGTTCAGGTTAAAATCTAATTAAACATCAAATATCTTTGATAATAAAAATAAATATCTTATATAATATCATATATAGTTTTGATTTACTGAGCCAGACTGTCATTGCCAAATCATTATTATCAGTTATCATTATTATCAGTTATCATTATTATCAGTTATACATAATGAATATTAATTAAACTTGAGATATAGTAAATTTAGATCATTTATAATAAACTTCTTTGAATATAATGAATTTATTGATAAATCATGAAATAGTAAATACATGTATTTGACAAATTTTTATAATAGACCTAGATTATTTGTTATATTAAGAGTTATAATAATAATAATAATATTTATTATTACTATTATTATTACTATTACTATTACTATTACTATTATTATTATTATTATTACTATTATTATTACTATTACTATTACTATTACTATTACTATTATTATTCCTATTTACTACAACTATTACTATTATTATTATTATTATTATTATTATTATTATTATTTGAATTACTATAGTGTAGTCTTATCTCTCATCTACATATACTCTATGCTAATTTATATATTGATAGATGATAGATCAGAAATTATTCATATTATATTTAAAATATAAGATATAACTAGTCATCCTAGATCTGTTTAAGACTAAACTGATTCTAAAGACAAAATAATTTTATTTGATTTAACACATAAAATACCTATATCACATATTATATTTACACTTTTTCTTTTTATTCTCACTTGTAAGGGACACTACCTATTTTGATAAGTATTATTTGGATAATCACATATACAAAGAAATAGATTTTTCCATATTCTGTTAATAGTTTAATATGAGAGTGTGATTGCTGATTCTATAAATTAATCTTTGCTGCCTGTTAAACTTTGCACTTTCATTTTTCTTGTAATTCCTGCTAATTTTTCCTTTTGATTGACTATCTTATATTTAGATATTCATGTATTGATATAAAATTTATTGAATATTTATTTGATGAATTTTATTGATATTATTCTGGCTATTGTGACTGGAAAATAATGATTACAAAAGAATTGAATCAATTCCATAGGTATGAGTTCATATAATAGTACCTGGTACATTATATCAGGAGTGTTAATATTAAACATTTTTATAAAGACTGCTAACAACTGAAAGTATATTCTGATGACATCTATATGATTTTGTTTTTAATATCTTTTATTAAAGATATAGCTATATTACTGAGAACTAATTATATTTGTTGTTTGATATTATTTCTATTATTTTTATTTATCAGGCAAAATTATATATATTTTTGATCCTCTTGTATGCTATTATATAGTAAATACTAGTTATTCTTATATATGTAAGATCTGCAAGCTCTGAGATATTAAAGAGTTAGAAGTATATTATGAAATGTTTTAATATAAAAAGTTTTAATTTTAGATAAATATGTATTTATTATATTATTATTTATTTTGCCATTTTGATTTCAAACTTGAAATATAGATGTTAGTCTATTTTTCTATACATTAGTCTCAGAATTTTACTAACTTTATTCTCATATTATTACTTGATTATATACTTATTTTGATAATATTTTTTAAAAAAATACTGTATATTTGAGTCAATTTTCATGATCTAATCAAAAATTAGTATAAATTTGAATATAGATATATTATAGTAATTTATAGTCAGCTAATTTATTTTGCAATCTTGATTTGCTAATTGATTAGTCATCTCATTATCCAGATTATTTGAGTATCCTTTAACTTTATTAAATATTATTTTGAGATTATTTATGCTTATATTATATATTAATATTTCTCAAAATGGCCAGTTTGATTGTTAGTATAACTATCTGGTAGATTACTTATCTTAGTAATTTATATTATACTTAAATTCTTGGATTACTGATTAACTATCTGTTGAAATCAGGATCTCAGAATTTACTGGTATAATTTCTAACAAAGTACAAATTGTGAACAGTTCTGTTTTAGTAGTGAATGTTAGATTATTTATGACAAACTTAAAATTGCATCTAGAGAGTTATGTTATTCATGTTACTCTAGCTGATACTTTTGATATATTAGCATTAGCTATAGATCTATCTGTAAAGAATAATTCATTACTTATGGTATATATTTTTGATTTCACAGAGTGTCATTCTAAATAAAAATCTAAATTATTATTAAAATGATTTGAGATTTTATAGTCTGATATTTTATACTGCACTTGTCTTGTATCATATTATTTATTAGTAATAATCAAGTTTGTGGATGTAGTTGTATTAGTTACTCTTTATTTTAAGATTATAAATCACTTTGGTTCATATCTATGTGCTAAGCCTCTATATCTATATTTATATTATTTTCATGATATGAATTATGTATCATTATATTTTGTTAATCATAATAAAAATAGTATATTATCTTGAGCTAATGCTTTACAAGCAGATTTATAATCTGGCTAGTTATTTAATACTTGTGTTAATAATCATCTGAATATATTTATTCATAATATTAATTTATCATTAATTATAGGTCAAAAGAAGATATTATTGTTATACATTAGTGAAATTATACTTGCAATTAGGTTTTTTCTAACAGAACTTAACTTTGATATTGATAAGACTAATACTAAGATTTCTGACTAACATTACATTTGTAACTGCTGCAATCTGATTAAGATAGTCATTCTTACCAAGATATTATCATTGAGCTGAAGAAATAGTTCTGAGATTTTATGTCATGCCAGGATATTACCAATATTATCTTGTGCTAACTATGCTAAATGTGACAAAATTGAGTCAAAGCAGTCTGTGAATAATAATGATTTATGTTTGATCACTTTTTTAATTTTTCTTATTATTGTTGCAGAAGATGTTTGATGAAATAAAAAGCTGAGTTTTATATTTAATTGCAAGAAATAAAATTCTATTAAAAATATATGTTATCTGTTTATCTGTAATAAATTTTTTTCCAAGTATGGATGTTATTAAGTTGACTTCTATTTTTATTTGCTGTTGCTAGACTCTGAACTTGCTATCTGAGCTGATTAAAATCTCTAGATACTTGATATAGCTATTAGTTAGAATAATTTTAATTTCTAACTTTATTTGATAAAAGAATAGCTTGATATCTTCACTTAGCTTTGATGGATTAATTGATAATACTTCTGTTTTATTAGTATTAATTTTGATATTACACATATTATAGAACTCTTATGCTATTTCTAGAATACTAATTATATTTTTTTTAGTGTTAGAAATCCAAACTGTGTCATCTATAAATGCTAGGCTTGATATACTAATGTTAATTTGATTCAGTTGAAAGTGAGAGAATCAGATGCTTGAATTGTTGATATTATATTCATGAATATTCTTAATAGAGTTAATTATACATAATAATAGATTATAAAAAATTTAACATAAAATTGGTAAGTATACTTCTTCTTAATCAAGACTATCTCTTACTGAATATAGCTTAATTAACCCATATTCTGTATATATCTGATTGAATCAATTTATTTAGATATTTTCTAGTAAATTAATATAACTAGAATTTATTTTTATATAAAGTAAACTTTTTTTAACATCAGCCAGCTGATGAAGTCATATGCTTTATGCATATCTTAAAATATATATCACAACTCTTTTTTATTCTCTCAGATATCTTTCATAATATTATTAATAATATGTAATGGGCTGCTTGTAGTAGTATTTTTGAGTATAGAGAAGTTATTATATTTGAGAATACTATACTTAGTATAGATATTTGATATACAATTAGTAATAATTCTTGTAAGTAACTTTTATGCTATATCAAGAAGAGCTATTGATCTTGTTATATTCAAATTTCTCTCTCAATCAGTTAATTTGAATATAAGAATTATACTGATTTATTTCTATTCATGAGAAATATCTTGTTCTTTAAACATTTGTTAAATAATACAGTAAGTATTGTATATATTATACCTCTACAATATTATCAAAATGCATTTTTGATAAGATTAATTCCAGCCACTTTATTTAGATGAATCAATGCTATCTGTTTTTGAATTTCTTCTATCTTAATTAGTTCTATTACTGGATCAAACACATGATCCTCTATTGATGCTATTAATTTATAAATATCTTTTCATTTTTGTAATTACTAACTTTTAATATTATACTTTCTGTATTATTAACTAAAATAATCTCATATTATATTTTTAATTTTAGTAGAGTATTCTATAAAATATTTATTTTAATATACTTTATTAATTAAAATAGATAAGACTTCTTTATTTAGAATACTATTTAACATTCTTTCTTGATTATATTGAAAATTGGTCTGATTAATCTTGATTATTTGTTCTATTTGTATAGTTTGTATTTTTTTGTTCTTAAAGTTCTTTGCTAGCTATACTTATTTTCTTATATATTATCTATTACATTACAACTTAAAATCCTAAGTATTACTTACATTTGTAGATAAAAATATGAGTGCTATAGGCTCAAGTCTATATAATTAATTAAAAAGCTTTATTAGTCATAATTGTATACTTGCTATTGACTTTGTGATATTATATTAGTATTGATTTAGGTGATATAAAATACTTCTGATTAATTTATTTTTTTTATAGCTCTGTATTTTTAACACTTTATATTTGATGAGATGATATTAATTTTTTTTAAATACCTAGTTAGTTGCATCTATAATTATGTGCTTTATTATGTTTCATAGCTCTGATATTAATTGATTTGCATAATTCTTCTTGATTTTAGAATATGCATTAATGATTTTCTTGAATTATATCCAATCTTTTTTGGATATATTTTTTGTTATATAAGCTTGTCTTTTTATCTGTCACCATTTAATAACTGATAAGGGAGTTTTTTGTAGAATTAGAAAGAGATTAAAAGCTAACTGTATTAGCAAGTGATGTGTTTTAATCTAGTATGGATCTGATATACTCAATTGACTGATAGCTAGAACTAGATTCTGATTATACCAAATTATATCTAAGTATCTTTTGGAATTTATTCTTGATCAAGTAAATACATTAATATTTGGATATATATGTTAATTTGTTTCAATTATATTTTTAAGTCTGAGTAATGAAATCAGCTTATTTTTTGAAAAATTAAATAAATATTTGTTAAAATCCTCTCCAACTATAAATAGTTTTGTTTATAACATGACTCTATTTATATAATGTAGTATTATTCTTTTAATTTGTCTATCCTTTTCAAGATTAGATGTTAAAAGATATAATATTATAATTTTTACTTTAATATTATTTGTAAATACCAATAATATTTATATGAGCCTTTTTGAAATCTTTGTAATTTTTTGTATATATCTAGCCTAGAATAGATTAATTAATATGCTTACTCCTGTGTCAAGAAATTGTAATTCATTTATTAATCACAAATAGATATATCTATTAGAGTATAGAAATGTGAATTTGGCTTGTTAATTCGTAAGCTTGATTTTAGTAATGATCAGTATGTCTAATTTGAGATTTGAGAAAAGTGTGATTACATCTTGAACTTTATCTGGACTGTAAAGTTCTCTAATATTAATCATGCTTATTGTCATATTAAGAGTAGAAGAAAAAATATTATTGTAAAAATATAGGTTTTTATTAAGTTTGAAATTATTGATAAAAACTTCTGGTATGAATTCTATATTATTCTGTTCAGTAATATTATAATTATATTGTATTATTAGATATTTATTCTATTTGACTAAGCCTATTTAATAGCTATATATATTATTTTTTCAGGATATTAAATTGAGATGTAAGATCAGTTATTATTTTAATTAATATACTATTGCTTGTCCAAAGTTCTTTATTTTATTTTAGGATATCTTTGTATAAATTTTTGTTGATAGTTTTTACAAGCAGCTCTAGCTCAGGGAATATTAATATTCTTAGTATATCAGAAACTATTTCATTAGATTTGGTTAATTGATTATATTAATTAAGTAATTTAATTTTTTCTTAATATTATTGATCTTGAAGAAAATATTGTTTATGTCCTTAGAGAACTTGTCCATATCTTGTCATAGTTTTTGTATTATTTGCTCTTAATTACTTAATTTAATTTGAATACTCTCATGAACTTATATGCTATTATTAATAGATAGATTATCAGAATTCTCAGATATTTCAATTTGGTTCTTTTTATTGGAGTTTACATTTTTGGTTATCTGTTTAGAGATGTCAAGTTTATTTAGAAAAGTCTTTTTGTAATTTAGTATTGGAGAGGATATGATTGATTTTTGATAAGTAATATAATGATTTTCATAGAGCTTATTAAGTTGATTGTATAACTATATTTTTTTATTTTTGGCAGTGTATAACTTTATAATATATGTATATGAGAAATATATATTATATACTTTTGCATTAATTTGCTTCCATTAGAATTGTGAGTTTTATAATATTAGCTTTTTAACTATAACTGCTATTATGTCTATTTCAGATTTAAAGCTAATTATAGCTAGTCTTTATTTGTTATATTTGATCAGAGATCTTGGAATAAAATAAGTTTTTGCATTAATTTGTTGGAGAATATTATCAAGTTCATAAGTTATGATATCATATAGCAGATTAACTCACTTAACTAAATAGATATCTCTTTGTTAGATGATCTCATATTGATTAAGAAGTGATAAGAGATATATTCTATCTGTTCTCAGTAATACTAATCACTTTTCAATTGCTGTTTTGGCTTGCTCTTTTGTGATATATTAGATAGTTGTATAGATCTACTTGTTAATTATATGCTGTTTGATATTTTGAATTTTACCAAATTGAGATATTACTATTCAAATCTGTTTGATTATAGTGTCTAGAGAGAAATTTCTCATCACAACTATTATATTAATATTAATCTTGATTGATAATGCTGAATGATTATTTATCAGAAAGTTATTATTTAAAGGAATATGATTGATTTGATTTTGTAATTTGGCTAATAAGAACTCTGTACATATATACTTTTCTCTATTTAAGATGATGAATTTTGCTTTAAGAAAGTCATGTAATTCTGCTAGTTTATCATTAATATAAGCAATATTTTCTTTTGTAAATTGATTAGAAAGAAGATTTTCAGCTATCTAACTGTAATATTTCTTGATACTGATAATCATTTCACATTCTTGTTTCTTATTATTTAACTGGAATACTTCATTATCTATTATATTATTATATAATATTGTGATTTCATTTTCAGTATAATTATATTCAGATAAGGTAACTCCTATATTAGATTAGTCTTTTTGACTGATTTAGTTATATATTAATATTAATTATTTATTTGATATTAACTTATTGTCTATTATTAGTAGATTATCATTTTTATTAGTTAACTTAGATAATGTAACCTCCTTTTTTGCTCATTTGATATGTGAAATATGTAAATTATATGATCTGTCATATGGGTTTTTGCATGTACTGGGCTTGATATTTTTAAAAATTATGTCTGATAAGTTGCTAATTGATAAAATAGGGGAAATAATTGCTGATTTATTTGCCTATGAAGATAATTACAAGTTAAGAATACTTTTGAAATATTCTAAAGATGATATTGAAGTTAGAAAGATTTTTTTTGAAGAGTTTTTCTTATATTATTATTCTTTTATATTAGATATTTTATTATATAAATGTAACTTAGAAAGAAGATAAAAGAGAAAATAAAATAGATTATTTTTGTATTTTATGAGTTTTTATTATTTTTGTTATTTTTGTTCTTATAACATATAATATTATAGAAAAGAAGTAAAAGAAAAGAAAAATATAATTAATAAAGAGTTAAGATCAAGAGTGCTAGACTATACTTTGCTTGAATATTATGTGTAATATTATATTTAAAAGATAGTAATAGAAACTTTTTTATTTTGGACACCTTGAACTTTATCTAATTGAGAGATTGATAGAAAAGAAATATAAAAAAATTTTTATTATTATTATTATTATTATTATTATTATTATTATCATTATTATTATTATTATTATTATTATTATTATTATTATTATTATTATTATTATTATTATTATTATTATTATTATTATCATTATAATCATTATCATTATTATTATAAAGCTACAGTGTAGTCTTACTTCTCATCTATATTAATTCTATACTATATTAGTTTACATAATAAAATAGATGATAGATTAAAGATCATCCATATTATATTTAAAATATAAAATGCGATTAGTTATCTTGGATCTGTCTAAGACTAAACTGGTTCTATTAGAAAGATTAATTTGCAAGATTTAATTTGTAAACTAGAATAATTTCATTAATATTCTTATAAGTAATAGCTTGAATTAGATATTACTGATTATAATGCTGATTTTCTGAAAATCTGAATGTATAAAGAAAAGGGTCTGACCATATTTTGTAAATAATTTAGTATAATTATGATGTAGAGATATCTTTGGATCTGTCTTTAGAGATTGTCTGTTTGTGATATTTATGTGCTCATGTGATTCCTAGAGATTTTTCATGCTTGTTGACTGCTTTACAATGAGAAATCCAGATCTGTTTGTAAAATTGTTGTGACAACCATTTAATAAAATAAACTGCTATTTTTCTTGCTATTAATAATGGAAGTTGTTGAGTTATAAAGATTTAAAATAGCTCTTTTGGTATTATTTCAACAAGCATGCTGGTATTAATAGTATTGGAAGAAGTAAGATTAAATAAGGCTGTAAAGATTGAAGATATTTGGAGATAGACCTGAATAGTTTGTCTTGAAGGAAGATTTGTTGTATTATTATAAGATGAAATGAGAAAATTATATAACTGAGATAATAGTTATTGGCTAATAGTAAATCTTGCTTTACTAGCTGTTGAACAAGTCTATAGGTGTATTTGATCTTCTATTGTTAATTTGCATAAATAGCAAATATCATTTTTATATATGTGAGGTTTACAAATTTTGAGATATTATAGAGTTGGTAATATATTGTGAAATGACTTGATAAAGAAAGTACAGATTTTGGAAGCGTGAAAATTGGTATGAATACTACTAATTTTGTCATCTTGGTTCCATACTGAAAAAGTACCAAACCAGTTATTTCTTTGTAATAAGAATTGCATATTATATTTAATTCTTGATTTATTCTGCCACTTGTAAATACTTGAGTGGTAATATATTTTTTTAAGAAATTTTCTCAAGTTGGTATCTATCAGAATAGATTAATTGAATATAAATATAAATTTGATATATAGTAGATTATGATAATTGATATAGAGAGTATCTGTATTACGACCTTGGTTAGCAAGTTTATCAGCTAGATCATTATTTGGATTGTTAGAGTAATCTTTAACTTTGTGAATCATGATATTAAGAGCTTTATTATTAATATTGCTATCAAGAATTTCTTATAGTGGCCAATTAGATTATTAATATAAGTGATAGTGAAATTATAGTGATCATAATATAATATTATTCTTGAACTCTTGGATGGCTGATTGACTATCAGAAAAGATGAATATTTTTGAGTTTTTTAATAAGATTTCTAACAAGATGCAAATAGTGAATAGTTCTATTTTTGTTGTGAGTTATTGAAAATCTGAAATCTGCTTTGGATGGCCATAAGATCTATACTATTCCTGCTGATATTTTGGATGAATCAGAGTTTGTTATTGATCTGTTTATAAAAAAATTGTTATCTGCATCAGCTAGATTTAGCTGTATTTTTGATTGATACCAATATGAATACAGATCAGAATTACCATTAAAATATGTGGAAATATAATGGGCTGGGATTTTATATAAGTCTTTACTATAGTCATATTATTTATTAATGATTATTAAGTCAGATAAATCGTTATAATTGGTAACTCTTTATATTAAATTAGTGAATTATCTTGGCTCATACTCTTGTTTGGTTAATCAAAATTTGTATTTATATTATTTTCATGAAATAAGTTTTGTATTATTATATTTAGTAAGCTAAGACAGAAATAGAATATTAAGAGATTTTCTACAGGTTTTGTGAACAGACCAGTTATTTAGAATTTTTAAGATGGGCCATCTGTATGAGGATTGTATTACTGTTAAAGTGTTATTGAAAGAGGGAAAGAAAGATATATTGTATTGATACATTAGGGATATTATATTGGTAATGAGATTTTTTCTAATAGGAGTGGGTTCTGGAGTTGGGTTGAGAAGAATTGATTCTTCTGTTCATCATTGGTATTGAAGCTTTTGTAATCTGATTTATATAGTCATGTCCATAATTATTTTATTATTAAGTTGAAGAAATAATTCAAAGATTTTACTTCTCACCAAAATATCTAGTAGATTTTCAAGTGCCAAGAGAGCAGGATGATGTAAAATGGAATTGAGACAGTCTGAGGGAAGATTTGATTTTTGTTTTACTATTTTCTTGACTTTTCTCATTATTAATTTACAGAAAGTGATAGAAGGAACAAAAAGTTGTGTTTTATATTCAATGACAGGAAATAGCACTCTGTTAAAGATATAAATAGCTTGTTTTTCAGTGATAAACTTTTTTTCAAGGAGCAATATTATAGAATCTATATCTGTTTTGATTTATTTTTGTTGAGTTTTGAATTTTTCATCTGGACTAAGTAAAATTCCAAGATATTTGGTATGATTATTATTGCAAATAATTTTAAGTTCTGAGTCATCTGGATTGAAGGATAACTTGATTGAATTAGCTTGTTTATTAGAATTAATTGTTATTGCTTCTATTTTTTTGTATTAATTACTATGTCACACATTATGAAAAATTGTTAAGCCAACTGAAGTATTTGAACCATACTGCTTTTGGATTTGGCTATCCATACTGTGTCATCAATGAAAGCCAAGTTAGATATATAGATTTGTATTAGATCAGATTTGAAGTGTGGAAATTGTATTGATGAATTATTAATATTGTAACTATAGGTAAGTTTGATAGAGTTAATCATATATAGTAATGGATTATAGAAGATATACCAAAATATTGGTGAGTAGACTTCTCCCTGGTCTAATTTATCTTCTATATGATATAGCTCTGTAAATCTATATTCTGTGAAAATGCAGTTGTGTCAATTTAGCTGTAAGTTTTATAGTAATATGATAAATTTTTGATTTATTTTTATTCTATTGAGGCTGAGTTTTAGGATAGGTCAACTGACAGAGTCATAGATATGGTACATATTTTGAAATACATATTAAAGTTCTTTTTTATTTTCTCTGACATCTTCCATAATGTTATTAATAACATATAGTGAGCTAGTTGTTGAGATATTTTTTAATATTAAAAAATTATTACCCTTAAAAATATTATATTTAGTGTATAAATTAGAGATGTGACTAGTAAAAATCCATGAAAAAAGTTTTCTTGCTGTGTCTAGAAGTGCTATTAGTCTGGTGATATCCAGATTTTCTTTCCAGTCAGTAGGTTTGGAAATGAGAATAATGTTTGCTTGTTTCTATTCATTAGGAGTATCTTGTATTTCTAAATATTTGTTAAAAAGTGTAACAAGTATGAGTAAAATCTTTTGCCCACAATGTTGCCAGAAGGAGTTTTTTATATCATTTAGTCCTGCTACTTTGTTTAGATATAGTAGAGTTAAATATTGATGGAGTTCAGTTAATAAAATAGGAGTTATAACTAAATTAAATGTCAATTTATCTATAGATTCTAGAGATTCAAATATCTCTTTCTATCTTTGTGAAGGCCAATCCTGTATTTTACATTTTTGATACCATTGATTAAAGTGTTGTTTGACCACATTTTTTACTTCAATTGGATATTCAATAAAGTGTTCATTTTGATAAACTTTGTTAATTAAAATGAAAGGAGTGTTCTTGTTAAGAATATTACTAAACATACTACTACAATTTTATTGAAAGTTTACTTGGTTGGTTTTGATGACCTGCTCTACTTGGAGAGCTTGTATTTTTTTGAATTTAATATTTGAATTTGTTTTCTAAGTTCTTGGATAAGCATTATTAGTTCTGTAATATAGCTATTACTAGAATTATTTGTTGAGAATTTTGATGCAGTTAGTTCTAGTTGGTGCAGTTTCTTGAAGAGTTTTATTAGTTTTTATTAGATTGCAGCAATTAATTCTTGTCTTTCATGTTAGTATTGATGTAAATAATAGAGAATGCTACCTAATAATTTGTATTTCCATTGAATAATAGTTGTGTTTATTAATTGCACTTTGTTAATATTAATTGGTTTTTTTTGAAAATTTGATTAGCTAAATTGAATATGATATATTTAATTAAAAGCCAAAGTTCTGAAATTGTGAGTTGTATAGTATCTGTGTTGATAGAGAAATGTGAGTTTGTTAATTCTTCAAATTATATTTATGTTTCATTAGATGTGTTTATAATAATAAAAGCCTATCACTTTGTTTTCTATTATTTGATTATAGAAATTGAAGTTTTCTATAGAACTGGAAATAAATTAATGGAGAATTGAGAGAGAAGATGATCAGAGCTGATCCAGAAAGAATCAGAGATTTCTGAAAATGTACAAAGATAAGTGAGATTAGAGCTATATCAGATTATATCCAGATAGCATTTTGAGTTTGATCTAGATCACGTAAAGAAGTTAATATTAGGATAAAGTAATTAATTAATCTCAACTATATCTTTAAATTTAAGAAGAGAGACTAGACTGTTATTTGGTAGAGAAAAATAATATTTGTTAAAGTCTCCACAAATAATGAAGTATTTGGCTTGTGAAATAGTTTTATTAATGTAGTATAGGATTATTCGCTTGACTATTTGATTATTGCTGAAGTTAGAGACTGGTAAGTAGATAGCTATTATTTCCAATTATATGTTACTAGTGAAAGTTAGTGAAATATAAATAAGTCTTTCTGGAATTTTGAAAGTTTTTTGAATGTATCTGGACCAGAATGAGTTAAAAAGAATACTAATTCCAGTTTTAAGAGATTGTGCTTCATTACAAGATCATATATAAGAGTATTTTGTTGATAGGTTGAAGATGAATTTTGTTTATTGATTAGTAAGTTTGGTTTCTGTTAAGATCAGGATGTCAAATTTGAGATTTTGAAAGAGGATAAGAGCATCATGTGATTTGCTAGAGATATGGAGTTCTCTAATGTTAAGTATGCCTAGATTTAATTGAAGAGATGAAGAGAATATATTATTATATGAGTAGAGATTTTTGTTTAAGTTGGAGTTGTCAATATAAATTTCTGAATGGTTGATTAGAGAGTTTTTATTTTTATTTGGATTATTATTAGTACTCTGCATTGAGTGAAGATTATTTGATTTGACTCAGTCTGTTCAATAACAGGTTGTGTTACATATTTGATATTGTAATTAGTTTTTAAGTTCAATGGTAATTGTTATAAGATTATTATTATTTTTTTATAGTTCTTCATTTTGTTTAGTGATCATCTCATATGATTTTTGACTTTTCATTTTACTAAGAGATTCTGGTTCTGGGAGAGTTAGCATAACTGGAATGTTTGATGTGAGATTATTGTTATTATTATTGTTATTATTATCTATTTTATGAATTAGAAGATCAATTTTTTTTTTGATATTATTAATTTTATGAGAATTTTGGTTAAGATTATTAGTGAACTTGTTCATGTCTTGTCAAAGATTTTTAATGAGTATCTTGTAATTTTTCAGTTCTGTCTGGATTTGAATATTACATATATTGAGAGTAGGAGAGTTAGAATTATCAGATTTTATTAGGATTTGATTACTATGTGAGTTATGGATAGATGAGTTAATATTATTATTAGAAGTTGTTTGATTGGATATGAATATTTCTGGTGATTTGTTTGTTGGGGGCTTGTTTTTATGGTAGTAATTCATATCGGCTTTAGAAAGTAATGCTTTTTTAAAGTTGAGTATGGATAAAGAAATGATTAGTTTGTAATATGAGATGTCAATTCTCATATAATTTATTGAGTTGGTTGTAGATGATAGCTTTTTTGTTTTTTGCTGTACAATATTTAGTGATATGATTTTGAAAGAAGCAGATATTACATACTTTTGTATTAACTTATTTTCAATAGAGCTATGAGTTATGTAATTAAAACTTTTTGATCATGGCAGAAGCCAAATCAGTTTCAGATGCAAAACTAAGAATGATAACTCTTTGACAGTTATATTTTACAGAAGATTGGGGGATGAAACAAGTCTTAGCATTAATTTTTTGAAGAATATCTTCTAGTTTGAAGACTATGATATCATAAGACAGATTAATAAGTTTGACTGAGTATGTGTCTCATTATTGAATAATTTCATGTTGATTTAGAAAAGATAATAGTTGTATTCTGTCTGTTTCTAAAAGAACTGATTACTTATTGATTGTGAGTTTTGCTTGTTTAACATTTGCAAATCTGACTGTTGTGTAGGACTATTTGTTAATAATTTTTTGCTTAATATTCATAATTTCTTCAAATTGAGATATTATAGTACAGATTTATTTGATTAAGATGTCAAAAAGTATATCTCTGATTATGACTATGATATCTGTATTGATATTGATGAAAGAGGATGAATATGTTATCAATAAGAAAGAGTTATTAAGAGAGATATTGTTACCGTAGTAACATAAATTTCTTTAATTTCATAATTTTTCGAACTTGGAAAATGTGACCAATCAATTGAT
>CAJVPS010001305.1:0-16257 GCA_910591765.1 Ambispora leptoticha | reverse complement strand
CTAGCTAAATTAGTAGAATAAGAGAAAAGAGAAATTCTACTAAGAAACTATCTATAGCTAAAATAACTCAAATAAATCAGGTGACTTTTTTTGGCATGATCAGATGATTGTGATGCAGTATGTGGCACAGCAATGATCTGTGAGATAAAAGATAAATATAATATAATTATTAATAACTAATCTAATTTTGTTACAAATATAAAAACTTTATTTATATTAATTCTCTCATAATCAAAAAATAGTAAATTTAAAAATATTTTTTTATCAAAGATAAATTTATTTTTAATAAATATTTTCATATTTAAAAATTTAATATAAATTCTTTTAAATATAATTATATTAATAATTATAAAAAGTATACTGAATTTAATAATATTTTTATATAACAGTATATTTCAGATTGATTTATAATATTTTTAGAATTTGAATAATTTTTTTAGGATTTTAATTTTTTAATTATAAATTCTTTTATAATAGTTATATATTTAGTATAGTTAAATATAACTTTTATATTATAATTTTCTATTTTTATTTTAAAAATTTAAAATTTTACAGTAAAATAAAAAAATATTTTAAAATAATTGAAAAATAAATTTTAGTTTTTATTGGTCTTTGTGTTATTATATTTAAAAATTGACCATAATATTCTGCTAAGCCAGATTCCAAATGACATCACTACTCGTGCCATACAAGCATACAAGGCTTAGTTCAAATTATGGCGAAACAAATAAATCAAATTCTCTGCAATTAGCTACTTTTGTTTACTTAGTTATTATCTGTTGGAATGTCATTAAAATTACGCGAGGGGAGGAATTGCAAAATTAAATCCTCAAGTTTGGCCGGCATTATAAAATTTAAAGTACCTTTTTAAATCATTTGATAATAAATGACATAATCTACTTGTTTTAAACATTCTCATGTCATAAAATAAAAGGGAGCGTATTCTTTTAATAATGCTGGTACACCATCATTATACGTACATTTAACATCTTATTTGGCAGCAGGGGAACCAACAACAATTTTGGCCACCGCAGCTTCAATATCTGGATCGTTCATCGGATGAGCCAATTCACGGAGACCGTTAGTATCGAGAAGAATTATTGTTATTTTGCTTGCTTGAGACTTCATTCCAAGACTCTAATAAAAGAATATATAAGGGCTCAATTGTTAAATTGTATTATTCAAAAATTTGATAGTTACAAGCAAAGCATAAATAAATAATAAATTACCTTGACTACGGCTTTAACTTTTGGGAATAGTTTATCACCCAATTTTTTGTTTTTGCTCCAAAATTGGTTTAGTTTTAAGACACTCGAGAAATTGTTCTGTTTCCTCATGCTGAACGTTACAAACGCCGTTGCTAATCGTTACACTTTACTCTGGAATTGTTGTCGTTGTTGGTGCTGTTGATTTAGCGGGAGGAGTTGAAGCAGATTGATCATCTTCTACGTGTAGACTAAATTTCGTGTGATATACTGACATCGAAATCTGCTTTTTATCACCAAAGAAGAAGAATTAAAGAAATTGATGAAAAGAAAGAAATATCAAATGAAAGTTTACCTTCGTTTGGAACATACAAACTAACGCTTGTAGAATCTAAATTTTTGATATATTTGAAATTAATCTGAAATGTCATTTTGATTAAAATGTTCGTACCTGTAACAGTTGGAATTGATATTAATTTCGAAGAAAACATTCGACTCGTGTAAATTGCATTTGGATGGATTTGTTGTTTTTTGTTTATATTCGCGAGAATCTTTTTCTTCAGAAGCTCCTTAATTTTTGTAGGAATACTTTTTTGTGAGATTGTTTTCTTATCAAGTTTTTTCCATTTCTGTTTTTCTAATTTAAGACACTCTTTAATTTCTTTCTCTGTTTTAGGATATTCTAAAGTACTGTAGTACTGAAAATGTAAAGTATTCAGTTTCCAATCATCACCATCTGGATAACAGAAAGACCGGATAAAGTCTTTAAGTTCCCCGGCAGTTGGTCTGTTTTCTAGAATAGGATCCCAACATTTTTCAATAATAAATTTGCACCATCCGGGAACATTATTTGGTATTGTAGGTCGTATTCCTTTATAGATGTCTAATACGAGATGTACAGTTACAATCTCGTACGTAACTATTCCAAAACTATAAATATCTGCTGCGTTAGTGCCTGGCTTTCCATTTAGTACCTCTGAACTCATATAAGGAAGAATTCCATAAATTTCTCGATTCCTTACAGCTATGAAAGCATCAATATGTAATAATATATTTCCAAGATGAAAATCACTATTCACAAGTTCCTATACGTGAATTGTTTCTAGAGCATAGATGATATACAGTAAATATCCTAATTTTTCTTCCCAAGCTAATTCGTCGTAATTGGAACTAATATATTTGAGAATATCGAAATATGTGTCTTTATATTCTCCTAGATAAATTCTATATTTTTCTGGATAGCCCATTACTATCAAGTATTCATCTGTAGTTGGGTTTTTAATAACTTATTCCAAAGTAAACATCACTGTATTTTAGAGTAGTCCAAACCTATTGTTAATAGTTTAATTATATTAAAAATAGTCTTGTTCAAATATTAAAAATTGTACAATTTCTACCTCTTTTATAATTTGCTTTGAATCACGTAATGTCAACACAACTTCGCGTTTTTCTTCATTAGATCGTTCAAATTTATTTTCTTCGTGACGCCACTTGTAACAGTATAGTGATGCTTTATAAATGCCTTTTACGAGATATTCCACATTGGTGAATTTTTCAAAAGGGATCCATTGGAAATGCCTTCTAATTTTCATGCATTCATTTATTAGACTGTCGATATCCTTGTTGTTGCTAGATAATTCAGCTTTATAAGTTGATAGTGATGATCAAAACATTCATTGCAACGATCGTTTGCTTCGCAACGAGTGCATTTACTACAATCATGAATTTGTAGTTGCTCTTTTAAACTGGCCCTTGTTGAATTGGCGTCGTCTATATCATGTGCAAATAGAGCATTTTAATATCGATTTTTTATTGCATTTTTTCAAAAATAATGATTTTACCTTCATACGGAATATACAATCCGGGACCTAGATATTTACCTTCATTTGTTTCGTTTGATACACATAAGCTGATGTTTGTTGATTTGGCACCAATATCTTTATCACATGCAAATTCAACCTTTTTAATACATGTATTGATTATGCTGTATTTTTGAAAAACTGAAATTACCTTCATTTGAAACATATAAACTAGCATTTGTAGAACCTAAATATTTGATATATAAAATATATAAATCAATCCAAAATGTCATTTTAATTGAATATAAAATAAATGTACATACCTGTATCAGTTAGGATTGATATTGAAGTAAACATTCGACTCGTATAAATTGCATTTGGGTGAATTTGTTGTTTTTTGTTTATATTCGTAGAAATAATTTTTTGCGATTCCATCGCCTCATCAAGCTCTTTTAGTTTCTGTTTATCTATTTTCAGAAAAGATTTAATTTCTTCATGTGTTTTAGGATGTTCTCAGTTCCCAATATTCTTCTTCATCGTTATTTTTGATAGAGTAGATAAATTCTTCAAGTTCCTCAGCAGTTGGTCTGTTTTCTAGAATAGGATCCCAACATTTTTCAATAATAAATTTACACCATCCAGGAACATTATTTGGTATTGTAGGTCGTATTCCTTTATAGATGTCTAATACGAGATGTACATCATGACTTCGATCACCAAATGGTCGTTCACCAGTTACAATCTCGTACGTAACCATTCCAAAGCTATAAATATCTGCAGCTTTAGTGTATGGCTTTCCATTAAGCACCTCTGGACTCATATAAGGAAGCACTCCACAAATTTCTCGGTTAGATTTTTCTATACATTTACTTATTGGAACACTAAGTCCCAATATCAGCAATATGAGGTAAGCCTTGCACTAATATATTTCCAGGATGAAAGTCACGATGTACAAACTTTTCTTCGTGAATTGTTTTCAGATTAAAGATAATATTATTTAAATAACTTAATTTTTCATTCCAAGTTAATGTTTCGCAGTTGGAATTAATATATTTACGGAGATCACCATCTTTTGCATGAGTCATCACTATCGAACATACATTTGTAACTGGGTTTTTGTAATATCTAATATAACTGCATTTAAGAGCAATCTTAATCTATTTTGAAAAATTTGATTGTATCAGAAAACAAAAAAAAACTTTACTTTAGATAGAAAATATTCTTTTTTACCTCGTGTATGAACTCTTGAGTAATTTGTTTTGAATTGTGCAATGATTTCAACACAACTGTTTTTTCTCCGTCTCGTGCAAATTTATCGACTTCATGATCCCAATATCCATTTATTTGTCCATCCAACCAGGTTGCTTTATAAATGGACCCAAAACCTCCTTTTGCAAGATATTCAACATTAATAAATCTTTCAAAAGGAATCCATTCGAAGATATTTCGATATTTATAATTAATTTTGTTATCAGCTTGTCGATATCTTTATCCCCGCTATTGTTATAAATTTGTTTGTGATATTCGAAACAGCCATCGCAGCGCTCATTAGATTGACAATCAGTACATTTACTACAATCATGAGTATTATGAACTAAACACTCATCGCAGTATCTATTACGTTGACACCTCTTACATTCATTACAATGATGAGTATTTGATTCCATCTTTGAGTTCATTTTATATTTGTGAAGTTCACCAAAGAATGGATGCATTACTATCAAGTAATCGTTTGTAACTGCGTCTTTAACCATTCCATAATATGCTATCAAACTGCCGTAATCATAGCATTTAAGCCCAGTTTTTATCTGATTTGAAAAATTTAATTTTATCAGAAAATAAAAAGCAACTTTCACTTTAGAAAATATTCATTTTCTACCTCGTGTATAAACTCTGGAGTTATTCGCTTTGAATTGTGTAATGATTTCAACACAACTTTTCTTTCTCCTTTTCGTTTAAATTTATTTTCTTCATGATTCCACTTGGGACTGGGGATGTAATCATTATCAACACCATCATATAATAATGGTCCATCCAACCTATAAATTGACCCAAAATCTCCTTTTGCAAGATATTTCACGTTGGTAAATCTTTCATAAGAAATCCATTCGAATATATTTGGATATCTATTATTAATTTTGTTGCATTCTTTTATTAGATTGTCGATATCTTTATCTCCGCTAGACAATTCATCATGATAAATTCGTTTGTGATATTTGAAACAGTCACTGCAGTCCCAATTTGTTTGACAATTCCAACATTTATTACAATCATGAGTATTCGATTTCATCTTTGAGTTCAGTGTAATAAAATGGGTGAATTGGTTAAATGATAGTAAAACAATAAAACAAATGATAACCGTTATCGTTATACAGTACATTTATCGTTATCGTTATTATTATACAGTGATTCAAATTCTATGTGTGAGAATTAAGTGTTACATATATGTATATAAAAATCTAATCATTACGCATTAATTCACATTTTGTAAAATAAACTGAATTTGCAACGTCGTCGCCGCATAAAAAAAGGTGTTTCTTGCAGCGATCATTATGGGATGTTGTTAATTCAGGATTTCATTTGTAGTCATCGGGATATTGGACATCACCATAAGTTCTCCCCTTTATCTAAATGCAATAGTACGCAAGTACATGCATTAATTGCTTCATCTTTAGGCATTTTCTCTTACGATTTGCTCCTGGGATTAACTCAATCGGGTTTTAAATATTGAAACTTATAAATTCAATGATATCCAGATCGCACCACGAGGTTGGTTCCAAATTTGCGATAAAAAAAAAATAATATTGGGTTTTTAGAAAAAAGATGATTGTTTAGGAATATACCCCTATAAACAACAATCCTTCGTGCCGAAATAACCAAAGCAATACGATGGATTGATTCATTCCAATGAGGACTCTCCGGATCAATTATATATACCCCATGATATCCAACCTCATGTATTTAGAATAAAAATTATCCTTTGTGCCGAAATAACCAAAGCGGTACGATGATCATTCATCAGAGAACAAGGACTCTCATTTTAGGTCTGATAAGTCTTCGTACCGATTACTAGAAAAGTTATCACAATCACTTTCTCAAGATAATCGGTTAAGGATCTATATCGTCAAATATCCAAAGAAAATTAAAATGAAAGATGCAAAATAAGATCGTTGATTTCTTACGTTCTAGATAAAAGATAGAATAATGGGTTAGTTAAACAAATTATTAATACCAAAGAAATTGAAATGAAAGATGCAAAATAAAGTCGTTGCTTTTTTACGCCTAAATAAACGATAGAGAAATGTATTAGTTAAATAAATTATTAATATAAAAGAAAATTGAAATGAAAGATGCAAAATAAAATTGTTGATTTCTTACTTTCGTAATCATTACTAATCAAAGATAATTAATTACTAGATATTATAAGTTTAACTATAAGTTTTTACCGTCTTTTTCGACATTTAAAAGTCAATTTAGCCTTCAGTCAACTCGTCAACAACAACAATATCATCACTAACAACTTGCAGTCACCACAAAAATTTACAGAATTTCGTTTAAAGTCTTCGACTATCTCCAAAAGTCTAAGGACCTCAAAGAATGTAATTATTAGACATTCGTACATACGTTATTTCTTTAAACACATCAACATTCACATTCATTATAGTTAGACTTCATTTAGCTTATAATTAATTTGATTCTTTTGTTTCGAAGCGTAGCCATGCCCCATTTTGTATGAATTCCTAAACAATTCATAATTTGTACTTCAGATCCCATGAAATTGTGAACATATATTAGTTGATTTAGTCCTAAAATTGTATTTAAAGAATAGTTGTTCGAAGGTTTGAAAATTAAGCAATTAAAAATAAATATTAAAAATTTACTTTGAAACTTACTGCGCTTCGGCTCTTATTTCTTTAGCTTTTATTGCTTTGTGCTTAACAAATTGATGGCTTTACTTCTTTTGCCTTAAAAAGTTGATGTATTCTTTTGATAAGTTTGTTGGCCGCGTCAATAAGTCCAACTGTTTGTTTTGTGTTGGTAGTGAGCAGAAACTACCGTATTCCTTTTGGAATCCGTGAACCTTTTAATTTCTCTCGAATGCCCCTTTTTAAACACTTTATTTTATGCCCCCTTTTATCATCTAAATAATAATTTTCGCAAAACTATCACAGGAGACCTTTAGAACAACTAAAGAAACCTTCTCCTTGTAAATCATTCAGTCCAAGCTCCTCCACCGTCAATAGTCGTCAATCAACGATTACGGATCCCATCACGTGATTCGTGAACAAGGGTCTTGCCGAAATCTTCAGACCTAAAAAAGCTGATGCCTGCAATAGTGATATCCTCTTAAACTTTGGTGAGGAAAGTCTCGGTTATTGATAAAAACAATATTCTAAAACTGAGAACTGTAAAACCGCGTGCTAAATAATTTTCAAGTAGTCATTTATATAAGAATATCCCTATCACTCTTGTAAGATTTACAAGTTTTTCCTGTAAAACCCCGTAATCTGTTACAAATTACAAGTTGTTGCATACACAAATGTTTTTTTGGTAGCAATTACTCTCTAATGCTAATTTTCGATTTTCAGTCAAAAAGGAGTTTGGTTGTTGAAAAATCTAGAAAATGCAAGAATATATAGCCACCTATAATTTGTAACGGATTAAAGGTATAAACGCCCGTAAAACTACTGTAATCACCTGCAAAATTTCAGGTGGTTATAGGTGGTATACAGATTAAATTTCTCATAGAGTATAATATATTTTACTCTGCATATTACTGCGATATTTTGTTCAATATGTTACAAATTTTTTTATGATTGAAGAAATTGAATTTTACATATAAAAAATTATTAAGTCAGACTTTTTAAGATACACAGATAAAAAATTGTTTACATAGCTCACAATTGCAAAATCAGTATGTTAAGATAATATCCAATGGATAATTTGATTTATCACTCAATGTTTTAAATAATATTCCCAATATTCGCTTCCGGATATATTACAGTTAAACCCGCCAAAGTATCCGACTTTCCATAGATCATGTGTAATGCACCAAATTTTTCCGAGCACACAAATGCTGATCATATCTTTCATAGATTGAGCTTCTATATCGGGTATTGTATGTTCATAAACTTTCATACCCAAGAACAGTAAATCGGTTACAGTAGGACATAATATCTCGACGTCTAGTAATCCGATTTGAGTGAGAAATAATACCATACAATTTGCCTAATCTAGGCAAATCGAATGGGTGATATTTTCACTCAAATTGGACCACTTATTAGAAATTTATCGCCAAAAAAATGAATCGGTCGATTTAGGACGCAATATCTTAACCTCCAGTGATTTGATTCGTACAAAAATAATACCATTCGATTCATCTTGACTAGACAAATCGAATGGTATTATTTTTGTTCGAATCGGATCACTGGAGGTCAAGTTATTACGTCCTAAATTGACCGATTCATTTTGGTTAGTGTCAAAAAAAAATGAATATGCTACTTTAAGACGCCATATTTCGACGTCCAGTGACCCAATTTGAACAAAAATAATACTGTTTAATTTGTCTCGACTAGGTCAAAAATTAGATTATTGGATATTGAGATGTGTGTTATGAAATAACTGATTATATTTGGGGCTTGAAAATTTATGAACATACAATACCCGATATAGAAGCTCTATAAAAGGTATCATGATCAACATTTGTTGTGCTCGGAAAAATTTGGTGCATTATTCATGATCTACGAAAAGTTAGGGGGGCGGATACTTCTGCGGAGCACTGTATAAATCCATTCGTTTGTGATTTTTGAAACATCTAGAGTAGCTCCAATATTTTTGATATTAACTACTACAATTATGAGTTTAATTATTCCATATAATCACTATCAGTGCATTTAAGAGCGGTCTGAATCTATTTTTGAAAAATTCGATTATATTATAAAACAAAAATCAACTACACTTTAGAAAAGTTCGTTTTTTAACTTATTTATTGATTTCGACACAAATTTGAATTATTCCCGTCGTTTAAATATATTTTCTTCATGATCCCATTGCTCATAATATAATGGTCCATCCAACTAGGTTTGCTTTATAAATTGGCACTATTGCATAATTACAGTGTGTAAAAAAACCGGAATTTTTAATTTTCTCCATAAATATTTATTTAAAAAACATAAAAATTTAAATATATATACTTGAGAGTATGATATTTAAGACTACTTGAACACTTATCTTATTAAAATTTTTTATAATTATATTTTTAAAATTAAAAATCTTTAATAATAAGAAAACTTAAATAAATTATTATAAATAAATTTGATTATAATTTTGCAAATTAATCTTAAGTAAATTTGTTTGCTAGATTATCAAGTATATATATTTAAAATTTTATACATGAAAAAAAGATTAAAAAAGTATTTTAAATTTTTTATAATCAATTTTTTCAAAATAAATTTAATAAAAAATATTAATTATAAAAAACTTTATTAAGATAAGCTATTAAATACTTTTAAGTAAACTTTTTCACTAGGTTATCAAGCATATATATTTAAAATTTTATATGAATTAAATAAATATTCATTGAATATAACTAAAATTAAAATTTCCGGTTTTTTTACACACTGTATGTTGCTATCTTATGAGAATTTGTTTGTGATACTGTCAAACTCTATAACGATCCCTTTATAACAAATTTTATAATCCTTGAGTATAATAAAAAGCATTGTTTATAACGATTTCTTGAGCCTGAGCCGATCCCTCTTCTTCGATATTGTGACACAATATTTGGCAGAAGAAAATAACAATCCAAAAGTAATTGCAATTTTTTTGTATTTCATATTTATGAACGAAATAAATGATATTTTATGTTATCATTTCATTTTTCTTTGATCGCATTTTAACATTTAAAAAATGACTATTTTTTAATCCGTGTCGTTTTTTAACACACGCACCCACAAACAATAAAAAATAACAGCATACATGTACATGTACATTGTATAAAAGCTACCGCTACATACGTAACTATATACATGTACATGTAACGACAACGATTATCTCGTTTGTTTTCTATCATTTCAACCAACTCGCATTTCATACAGTGAACCAATGCAGAATCAAATACTCATAATTGTAATGAATGTGTGTGTCTATTGTCAAGATATTTATTACTGCGATGAGTATTTAGTTCACAATACTCATGATTGTAGTAAACGTGATAATTGTCAAGACTTTGCGAAGACTGTTTCAAATATCACAAACGAATTTATAACGATGAATTGTCTAGCGAAGATAAAGATATCGACAATCTAATAAAAAAATTATATTCGAATGGAAGATTTACCAACGTTGAATATCATACGAAAAGGCGGTTTTTATTGGATCATGAAAAAGATAAACCTCATCGACGTGGAAAAATAAAAGTTGTGTTGAAATTCAAAGAAAATTACTCAAGAGTTTATACTCGATGTAAAAAAATGAGCATTTTCTAGAGTGAAAGTTGCTTTTATTTTCTAACAATTTTTCAAAAAAGATTATACATGTAGTTACTTTATTGATTATTACGAATGCTGGATTATGCAAAAGTTGGTGATCTCCGTAAATATATTAATTCCAACTACGAAAAATTGACTTGGGTTGAAAAATTAGACTATTTAAGGGTGATCTAGAAACATTCACGGCCTCAAATTGCTGATTTTGGACTTAAAAAAACAATTAAAAATTTAAAAATTATTATTTAAGAAGTCGCTATTATTAAAAAATAATTAAAAAATATTATCATCATTAAAAAAAATTTAAGTAATAAAAAAAAGATAAAAATGGTATTTTTCGTATCATATTTCTATTATCGCAAAAATCCTTCGTACTTTATATACAGCCAGAGAAAACTTCACATTATTGCTTATTGTAAACAAAATTCTTTACGAAATGCTCAACAATTAATTTTGCACAAATATCAAAATAGTGTAAAAATGAATCAGCTATATCAAAAGCTAAATTTAAAATCGCCGTATTGGTGCTGGTTTAAAACCTTTATATCCAAGTGTTGAAGAAGAATTAAATAAATGGATTGAAATTTTACATCAAAATGGAATTGCTATTACAACATATATTGTTCAGCAAAAAATAAAATCTCTCCTTAATAATGAATACTCACAACAATATCCTAATGCTAAAAATACTTTCACAGCATCTTATAAATGGCTCTATGGCTTTATGAATCATAATAATCTTTCTATTCATCAAAAAACAAAATTGGACAAAATTACCTAGAGAGATCTTTCTTCAAAATTAAAATTATTTAATACATTCATTAAACATGCAATTTTAAAAATCAATATTCTTTATCACAAACTGCAAATATGCATGAAACTCCAATTTTTTTGATAAAATTGGTAATTTGACAATAGAAAATAAGATATGCATATGATTCAACTTCACACTACAGGAATGATAAAAATCGCTTTACATATGTTTTAATAATTTTTGCTAATGGAACTAAACTTAAACCTATAGTGATTTTTAAAGGCAAACAATTGCCAAAGATCTTTCTCTTAATATTATAGTTATAATACAAGAAAATGGTTGGATAAATGAAAATCTAATAATAGCTTGGCTTCAAGAAATATGAAAAAATCATTTTAAATTAAATGAAAAATCAATTATTAATAATAGATAGTTTTGAAAATCATAAAGCAAGACTTTTAAAAGAAAAATGTCAACAAAATAATATTGATTTGGCTATTGTACTTGGTGGTCTTACATTACTTGTTCAATTGTTAGATGATTGTATTAACAAATCCTTTAAAGATAGAATACATAAAAAATAGTAGAATTGGATGGAAAATAAGTAATATACATTTACTAAAAGTGAAAATCTAATTATGATTTAGTTTGTAGATGAATTTTAGAAGTTTAGAATGATATATAGTGCATCAAAAAAAAACCAGAAATTTTAATTTTAGTTATATTTAATTTATATAAAATTTTAAATATATATGCTTGAATACCTAGTAAAAAAGTTTACTTAATTTAATAGCTTATCTTAATAAAATATTTCATAATTAATATTTTTTTATTAAATTTTTTTTTGAAAAAATTATTATAAAAAATTTAAAATACTTTTTTAATCTTTTTTTATTTGTTATTCAATAAATATTTATTCAAATTATATAAATTTTAAATATATATAATTAATAATCTAGTAAACAAGTTTACTTAAGATTAATTTGCAAAATAACAATCAAATTTATTTATAATAATTTATTTAAGTTTTCTTATTATTAAAATTTTTTAATTTTAAAAATATAAATTATAAAAAATTTTAATAAGATAAGTATTCAAGTAGTCTTAAATATTATACTTTCAAGTATATATATTTAAATTTTTATATTATTTAAATCAATATTTATAGAGAAAATTAAAAATTCTGATTTTTTTTGATATATTATATCTTAGAAATAATTCATAATAGTTTTAAAAAATATAAAATTATTGAATTTATCAATAAGTATATAAAGTATATAATTATGTATTTTTCTTAAGAAGAATGAAAAATTAATATAGAAATATTACTTATATTTTACCAAATATAATAATAAAAAATTAATAAAATTAATTGATAATATATATATATATCTTATTTATAATTTATAAATCAAATTTGTCTAAAACATTTTACAAAATTATATATATTACTATACTTTTTCTCAATAAATTTATTGTAAAAAAAATAAGTCAGATTCAATAAAAATTGAGTTTATATTAAAAATATTATTAAATAATCCTATATTTTATTATAAATAAAATTATTTATTATATTACAAAGAATATATTTATAAATTTTAATATAATTCAGATATTTTTTATTAAATACTTAATAAAGATATAAAATAATTATATTTATAATTATTTTTAGTTTTTATAATTTAATAATATTTTTAATAAGATATTATATTAATATATCTT
The DNA here is from genome assembly GCA_910591765.1 of Ambispora leptoticha. NCBI lineage: Eukaryota > Fungi > Glomeromycota > Glomeromycetes > Archaeosporales > Ambisporaceae > Ambispora > Ambispora leptoticha. The sequence goes on along the minus strand of CAJVPS010001305.1, from coordinate 3,290 downwards.
AAATAATTTTATTTTTTATATCAAAAAATATATATTTATATATAACTTAATAAAATTAAAAAAGAAAGATTTAATATATATAAATATTATAAATACAGTCAAATCTCTATATACTGATGTAAATATTTTCAGTCAAATGTATTGATATAATGAGATATTGGTATACTATTACTGTAGTGACATAAAATTTCTTAATTTCCTAATCTTTTCTTAGTTATGCAAATTCACATATTTTTATATTTCTTATTTATTTTATAAATATCTCTATTTCTATAGTATATATTATTATCTTTATTATCATGTTTCTATTTTTAGATATTATTTAATATTCAGATTTATATTTTTATTGATTGTAATATAATACTCATGTACATAATAAAATAATATAATGGAAGATCATTTTTAATTTGGTGAAACAATTATTTTTAGAATGACGATCACAAATATCTTTTCTTATTTTTTGATATTTTTCCTTGTCCTTTCATGTCTTTTCACATCTTTTCACGTATTTTCACATCTTTTCACATATTTTTACATCTTTTAACATTCTTTCTCGTATTCTAATATTTTTTAATATTCTTAACATCTTTTAATATACTTCAACGTAACTTATTCATAATAATTATACTATAGTACTCTAATTATATTTGTATATTAGATAGTATTAATTAGTAATATTATAATAATTTTTATATCTGAAAAATGTATAAAAGAACCTGTTATCCCAGCTGAAATGAATAATTTTCAAAAGAATTGTTTGGAATATATAAATTATACTAGTACCCTTTCTTGGTTTTGAAGAATTATTTGGAAAATATAATTATTATACTAGTACTTTTTCTTTTATTCAGTTTTATTTCTTTGACCATACAAAGTTGATTTGGATTTTTGGATTATAACATTATATTGATTTTTGATTTATTTGATATTGTTTTGAGAGTAGAAGACCTTTACTATAAATAAGCCATACTTTTTGTTTTATTTCTTTTATTATTTTTGAGAGTAGATGACCTTTACTATAAATAAGCCATATATTTTATTTGTTTAATTATTTAGTCTTCATATTTTATTCTTATCTTTATTTTAGTTATAGCCTTCTTTGATTAATAGTTTATACTATTTAATTAATTCAAATTTTGAATTATATTGATTACTAGTGGCTTCACTCAGTTAATCTTTATAATTTCTTGATTTATTTTATTCTTTCTTTATTTATTTACTCTTTATTGAGATAATATCTGTAGATATTGGTACAGGCCTTAGAAACCTTTGTTATTATTGAAAGTTATAGTCTAATTTCCCTCTCATTACCTTTAATTATTTTAGTCTCTCCCAACTCTATATTATTAAGATGAATTCAAGTGAAACTCCACTTACTAATTCACCATAACAGTAGCTTTACTATTAAATTATTTAAGACTTGAATTATATTAATTAATAGTAACTTTACTATTTAATCTTTATAATTTTCTTGATTTATTTTATTTTTTTGTTATTTATGTTTTGGATCAAGTTGGAATTTGGACCATTCTGGAATGGTCTGATCGACATCCAGACTATTTAGGGAATCTGCTGTGATCTAGACCATTTTGGAATGTTATATAACATATATAATATTAAATTAATACCCTGTAATGGTAATATATGTAATGATTTATTATTGATTTTTGCATTTTGACTTATTAGGATGACATCTTGAGCCACATTCTACACCTAATCTTTTACAAGAACACCTATAATTTTTGCATTCTGACTTGCAATTACACACTGTACCTTGTATTGCTGCTGAACTTTGAAGTCTTGCTGCTTCAGTAAGTGAAATGTTGTGATTTGGTATGTTTGTGAGTTCTACAAACTCAGCATTAATACTTTCCATATCACTTGCTTGATAGCAAGAATTCAAAATTCCATAAGCACATCCAACATGGTATAATCCTCCCTCTAAAACTTCCAAAATTTTGCATGGAAGTGATCTTCTGTCAATACCTATCCTATCTATTCTGGGAATGTGAATTCGTACATGATCTCTAATATTAAAGTGTAATTGCCATTTCTTATTTTTGTTATTGATGACAGTTTTTATTAATTCAATATTTCGCTAAACTTGTTGAACTGCCAATTCACATAGAATAGTATAGTCATTTCTATTTGCTTGATTTGTGAGATGATTGTTAACTGTAAAGAACATAAAAATGAGTTATAAAAATTTTTATTATTTAATTCTTCGAGTTTTAATTAATTTACTAATCTTGTTCAACATCATTGATGCCAGGATGATTCATTTTGCATGAGATTTCGATTACAAATAAAAATAAAGGTAAGTAAAAGTTTTTTTTTAATTACTCAAATTTTAAATAATTTACTTATCTTGTTCAACATTGGTACCAGAATGATTCATTTTGTAGACTACAAATAAAATAAAGATAAGTATAAAAGTTTTTTTTAATTATTTGAATTTTAATTAATTAGCTTACCTTGTTTGTTATTAGCACTGGGACAATTCATTTTGTGTGGAATTTTAACTACAAAAAATAAAGGTGAGTAAAGGTTTTTTTTTAATTATTCGAATTTTAAATAATTTACTTATCTGGTTTAATGTTATTAGTGCCAGGATAATTTATTTCATGCAAGATTTCTACTATAAAATAAAGATGAGTATAAAAGACTTTTTTTAATTATTCAAATTTTAATTAATTAGCTTACCTTGTTCATTATTAGTGCCGGGACGATTCATTTCATGTGGGATTTTGACTACAAAAAATGAAGGTGAGTAAAGGTTTTTTTTAATTATTTGAATTTTAACTTATCTTGTTATATCTTTAGTACTAGATGATCTGTTTGACGTGTGATTACTAAATAAAGATCAGTATTAATTTTATATATTAATATAATTTACAACTGACTAATACCTATTAATAAGATTAGTAACCACCTAAAAAGAAGAATAGAAGAATACTACCAATGTGACAATTGCAATCTTATTTTACAAGTAGTTCATTTCCTTATGTAGATGTTATACAAATATACAATGACACGAATTTTTTAAGTTAATTACATATTCAAAAATATCTTCTAATAAATTTAATTTTGTTTCTTTTGAAAAATTTAATATTATTCTTAATGAATATTTGGATTCTTTACCTGAGAATTATCGTGAAAAGGCATTAATCACACAAGAATTGACAGACAAAATCAAAGAAATTTTATTAAAACCTGAAATTAAAAATTATTCTGCTAAAATGAAACTTTGGTCTAGAAAAAATTTTTTGATTTTAAATATTAATGATACT
>CAJVPS010001304.1:0-16259 GCA_910591765.1 Ambispora leptoticha | reverse complement strand
TATAGTATCACTGAAAAAGAAGCTCTGGCTGTAGTCTGGGCTGTTAGACAATTTCGACATTATCTTCTTAGACCCCTTTTTGAAATTATTACTGATCATAATGTACTTCAATAGCTATTCACTAAACAAGTTACTCAATAATAATTTGTAACTCAAAGTAATCTTAACAATCATGATAATATTTGAGTTATCTTTTATTAATAGAATACTTAAGAATATTTTCATTTTGACATGAAGTTTTTAAGAGTTATATTTAGTATAATTATAATATTACAAACTATACTCTGTTATTTGTACAATTTCTGCAGGTTTTCAGATATTATTCATTTAAAGCTGATTTATTATTATTTTTATACTTTATACTTAGAAATAGATGATATTTTTTTATTTTTTGCTAATAAATACAAAAACTGATAGCAAAAATATTTATATTGGTATGTTTATTATTAATACACAAACAAAATAATAAGATAAATTTAATATTAGTTCAAATTAATATATTATATGATATTTTGTATATCAGATTAACATTTTAAATATTTATGATATTTATGTTAATACTATATATTATTATTTTGCAGATCATTTTTCTTAATTTCTAATTTACTGTAGATGTTTAATTTTACTGTACAAATTACACATCTTTATGACATCTTTTGGCATCACTTTTAATTTCTTTTAACATTGCTTTAATATTTTTTTAGCATCTTTTTGATGATATCATTTTAATATTACTTTAAGTTTAGCAATAATTTTGTATAATCATGTAAATTTGAAAATTATATAAATATAAGTAGTCTCTTATCATGTAAAGGCCAGTTAGAAATATTTGATAATAAAGTACAATTTTAATAATTGTACCTTAATAATTAGTCATATTTATTTGTGTTCTTGATTTATTTATTCTGTTGTTATGAGCTGAATATTTTATTTTTGCTTTGCTTTGCTTTCTTATTATAAGTTATTTAGTCACTTCTTTCAAATTAATATAAATTGAATTATATATAATATAAATGAGCACATAGTTTAATTTATTAGAATAATTTGTCATCTTAAAATCACATAAAGACTTTATTTTGAATTCTTTTATAGAGTATAAATCTTCAAACACGTATATTTATGTATTTATTTTACATATAATTAATCAAATTTATAGTGCTATTCTCAAAGAATTTAAATAATAACACCATAATAATGCTAGAACAAGCTGGCCGAATTTTATAAAAAGATCAAATTTGTGATATTTATTGTGATAGAAATGCACAGAACACCTGGGTATTATTCAAAATCCAAAAATTTCAAAGAGCTAAGTCCCAATAGTACTAATCCCAATGAAAAGAATCCTGAAAAAATAAAATCCTGAATGAACACAATCGAAAGAATGCAATCTCAAAAGAATAAATAATGAAAGTCAAAAAAAAATAAGTAAGCTGAATTATAATGATATAATAAATTTTCGCTAAAAATATTTTATTAGAACAAAGAAATAAACTTTCAGAATTATAAACTTTTAGGAGTTATTGGGATTCTGTTTGTTGGACTTTATTCTTTAGAATTTGACTCAAACCAGAATATCTTTATCCATATTCATCAATATTATATTGTGACATATAAAAGTAATCATTTCTAAGAAACCAAATCTCATCATATGTATTATAAATTTCATTAACTATATTAAATATTTTAATATATAAACAAATAAATAAATTAAATTTGTTTTATGATGTGTTAGATATACATATATGTACTACAACAAAATTAATTTAAAAGATGGAGTGCTGTCACTCTTAGACTTCAGTATTGATTGAGTTGATCTAATTGAATACATTCAAGACTTTCTTTTGTAGATCATATCAATTCTATAGCTGAAAATTTTGTCTTAATTAATCAAATCATATTTAAAATTCAAAATCTTGCACATATATTACATGAAAATCTTGCAGCAGTTTTTCAATCAATAAAATTACAAGAGACTGTACTGTTTCTTTGCTAAACATGATGGTTTGAATATTCAAGAAATCAATATTCGAGAGATGATTATTGAATGGTCACTGCTTATGCTTAATTAAAATTCATACTTAATAATATTTGCCATTGATTCATTTTTTATTAATTTTTACATTTGAAACACTTATCAGCAAAATTTTACAAGAGTTTATTGCATCATACTTTGTTTCTGGAAGTAAAGATTTTCAAGTTAACAAAAATTCTATTCATAATTCTAATAGTACTTAATCAAAATTAATTTAAAAAAATAAGAAAATGAATAAAACTGCAAGAGATACAAAAGTTATTTGATTTACAGTGAGGTAGTTGAGATGGATTATATGATAATGATTTTCATTGACTTTGTGATAACTAAGATCCAACAGTTATTGTCATTTGGATTAAGATTTAGGAAAATTAATTAGTAGATATAATCCATTAGAATAAAATTCAGTGGCAAATATTATGAAACAAATAGTTTTATATTCTGATAGATCTGTAAATAAATATATAAATGCAAATATTTGAGAAAAATAATAAATATGTGGTACATGTACATATATAGTTATTATTATCCAATAATTTATAATACAATATATATTTCATGAACATTACAGTTATGAGACATGTTCTTTCTAAACATTTGCATTATTAATGTTAACATAGTATATATAATAAATATTTGTAATAATAAAAATAAATTGGTTATAAAGAACTAACTTGTGATAAATACAAACTAGAAAACTTTTAATGAGATCTTCTAAATGAAGAATGATTAGCAATTAAATATTTATTCTGTATTTACACGTATATTATTCATAATTCAACTTATTATAGCACTCTTTTGGTAATTAGAAATGCAACCATCACATATTAAATTATTATCAGATTCATTGTAAAGAGATATTAATATTAATAAGAATGAATGCACCTATAGAAGAACGTATTTTAGTGATTATACATGTAAATATTTCTACTATCTAATTTTTTATCATTATTAAATGGTCATGAATATGTATATGTAAAATGTATGACAATATAGCTAAATTGGAAATCGGTCATATATATACATCTTATCTAATATAAAAAAACTTCTCTATGTATATGTATAAATAAAATTTTGAATTTTAAGTCATTATACATATTTATTAGTATTTTGCAAACTGACTTTCTGTTGTTGGGAATTGAAAAGGAAAATGAAAATGAGTGCGTCAATCTTGTCATGAAACTGCAATGCTATATCATTATTATATTACAGATAGCAAATTATGAGTATGTGTAAATACTGTATAAAAAGGTAAACTAGTTTGAAAGGCTAAATTTTGGATTACTATAATTCTTTAAAAGTCTTTTAGTTCAAAATTTCTCAAGCTTGCTACTAATCACAGCTATAGATAATGTCAGATACCGATATTCAAATTCTATTCAGCACAGTCAACAATATAGAAATATGGATTGTATGAATATTTTGATAATATGAACGTCTATAAGTATTAATATATATTAATATTCTGGTTATAACTAAGTTTTAATAATCATCATTGGGATTATAGGCTGCCTGGCCTTTTATTGTCTATGTATATTATATATAAATTTTCATGAATAGTGCAAGTACAGTTTTATTATCAAGCTTTTAATATTTATACATGTTTTTATGTCTAGTACAAAACTAGATTCAAAATAGATAGTGCAGACAAATCTGTTCAGTGCTATTTTTTCTTTTGCTCAATATTATTTGGTGTCTAGTACTATCTTGAGATCATAAATCATATTCACCTTCAAAAAAAGAAGAATATTAATATTTATATTCATATTCTTTTATAAATGTATGTATATTTTTATAAAATTTGAATTTAATTTGATATATAATAGGGTGGAATTATTGATAATATATGCATTTGGTGGTGTTGTGCTCTATGTGTATTGACTCAAGAATATCAGGAATTCAATAATCCATAATTTTACAGACTAAAAATTATGATTACAGTATTATTCAATTATATAAATTAAATGAAACCAAATCCTTTTTTTACTATGCATAGTATTCTATAATTGAAAATATGTATTTTGTGAAACAAATTATTTTCAGGATTAATTTAAAGATATTATTTTGCTAATTAAGTTTAGCTCATTGAATATTGAATATATAAATTGGCATTTATTATAATTCTTAAATATTCGATATTAGTATAGAAGCCAAAAATATTATCTATATTTCAAACTAAGAAATACCTGTGCTTGTTAATCTATTTTTGCTTTTCTAATTCAAGAACTTTCTTTTTAAAAAGCTGCCATACTGAAAATGGTAAGTATTCAGTTTATATTTCTTAAATATTGTAGAAATCATAGACAAACTATTAAATTTTTTAGTGCCTTAACTTTTGAACTGGTCCTGCAAAGTTACCTATACATTAATATATATGCAAGATAAAAGTCATAATATACCAATATCTTTTTAGTTTATTATTTTATTGATATTCCAAGTAAATATTTCATAGTTGAAATTAATATTTAATGATTACATGTAATATTTCATGATCTATTAATTCGTTAACTCATCTGATATAAAGATTACAACTATATTTAGAGTAATTAATATTCATTACCATTACTATTTCTACAGTACTACATGCACCAAGCTGTAAGAATACATGAATAAGATATCACAAATAATATTTAATCAACATTTTTTATGATAACAAAGCAGAAAAAATATCATTAGCAATTGATTAGTTGGAATATGTTAAATTAGAAAAACAAATAAAATTTTTTGATTTTAATGAATTTTCTAATAAAAAAGTAATTGAAAATGGTGCATTCAGTGAAATCTACAAATCCATGCTAAAAGATGGAGATTTAATTATTACTATAAAATATCTTTATATAAAAGATAAAAGATATAATAAAGAAATAAATAAACAATTTATTAAAGAGGTATCACTATATTTGAGAATTGTAACATCTAAATTCAATACTAATAAACATGCTTCATTCTATAGATGAAAGTTCTTATTAAATTTGCATATCATAAAAATATTATTTGCTTTTATAGAATCACTCAAGGTAAAATATATTAAGTTTTTATCTAATCTTCTAATTTAATAATAAACAAAAATACCCTTTAGATCCAATTTCTGAGAAATACATGCTTGTTTTGAAATATACTAAAGATAGAATTCTCAAAGAATATTTGGACATTAATTTTAACAATATAAGTGGTAATGATAAAGTGAATTTGGCAAAACAACTCACTAGAGACGTAAAGTGTATACATAATGCAGACATTATTCATCAGAATTTGGTAAGGAACATATATATTTTATCCTAGTATTAAATTAGATTTCATAAACATTAACTTGAACTATTTGTCAATATAAAGAATCATAAAAATATACTCATTCATAAGGGAAAAATCAAAATTTCTGACTTAGATTATTCAAAACTTTCAAATGATCAGTCTATCTTGAAATCCAGTTTAGGTGTGATAAGTTATATTGATTCAGCATTTCTGAGAGATATGAAAAATTTCAGACAAAATAAGAAATCAGATATTTTTAGTATTAGAGTATTATTTTGGGTTATCTCTAGTGGTCATTCTCCTTTTAACAAATACAGGTATATTTTTTCTTCTTCGTCAAAAAAAAAAGAAAGCATTAATGGAACTCCAGATAAATATATTAGTCTTTATCAAGTATGCTGGGATGATGAATCAAAAAATTGCCCAGATATCAATAAAGTAAACAAGTAACTTGAAGAAATAAATTAGACAGCTACATCACTTTCTTTAACACCAGAAGAATCAGATATTATTAATTTTCCAGATGCTGTAAATGATTCAGAAGAATTAGATATTAATGATGTTTCAGAAGAAGAATCAAATATTACTGACATTTCAGAAGAATTAAAAATTTCAGAATTAGAAATTTTAAATGATGAATAGGATTTCAAAGTTATTGATGAATTAATAACTTTATTAAATAATTTACTCACCAAAGGTAAAGCTTTTGATAAAATAGGCTCTGAATTACAATTGTATTATAATATACACAGTCAAAATTCTCTTGAGATCTATAATTATTTGGAAACTAATATTCAATATAAGTTACTTTTAGAATTTCTTTCTCAAACTGAATTCATAGTCAAAAAAAGCATTAAACTAGTATTTAGCATTTATGTAGAATTATCAGATAATAATAATCCTTCAGCTTAATTCTTGTTAGGATATACCTATTAAAAGAGAATTAGAACACAAAAAGATGAGAAAAAAGCATTTAAGTAGTACTTGAAATCAGCAGAGGGTGGAAATACTAGTAAACAAAGTAATCTTGATTTTTGTTAGCAATATGGAATTGGAACATAAAAAGTTGAGAAAAAAGTATTTGAGTGGTACTTGAAATCAGCAGAGGGTGGAAATGTTAGTGGATAATATAATCTTGGTTTTTGTTTTCTATATAGAATCGGAATAAAAAAGATGAGAAAAAAGCATTTGAGTAGTACTTGAAATCAGCAAAGGATGGCAATGTTAGTGGATAAGATAATCTTGATCAATGTTATCAAAATAGAATCAGAACACAAAAAGATAAGAAAAAAGTATTTGAGTGATACTTGAAATCAGCAGATAGTGGAAATGTTAATGGATAATATAATCTTGGTTTTTGTAATCTATTTGGAATCAGAACACAAAAAGATGAGAAAACAGTATTTGAGTTATTCTTGAAATCAGCAGAGGGTGGAGATGCTAATGGACAATGTAATCTTGATTGGTGTTATGAAAAAGGAATTGGTGTTTCTAAAAATATTAAGAGGGCTAAAACTTGGTATAAAATTATAGCTAAAAATGATGATGATGATGCAAAAAAAAGATTAAAAATAATTAAAAATAGTTTTTTTTACTTTTTAATTCTTTAGATCTTTATATATATATTATTGTACTGAAATTATTTTTATTTCTTGTATATATACACCTCCCGGTCAAAAGTGTCCAACCACTTTAAAACTGAATAAAAATGCACAAACTTCAATAATTAATTTTTTGACAATTTATAAATAAATATTATAAAAAATTTATATCATTTTATTCAGAAAAACATGAATTTTATTAATATCTAGTTGGATTTTCATGGCTATTTAATACTGCTTGAACTCTCCTTGGCAAACTTTCAACTAAATTTGTTAAAATTTCAGGCTCAATTTTATTCCATTCCTTCTTCAAAACTACCATTAATTCCATAATATTTTTTGGATGAGATTTATATTCTCTAACCCTTCTTTCCAAAACATCCCATAAATATTTAATTAGATTAAGATCTGGACTCTGTGCAGGCTATGGAAGACTTAATACCAAATTATCCTCTTTCCATTGATTGACCATTCTTGCTCTATGTATTAGAGCAGTATTATCTTGAAAAATATATTATGAATTGTTTTCTAAACTATTATAAAAGAGTAAAAAAGTATTTTCTAATATGTTTATATATATAGAATCTGTTATTCTACCTGAAACTTGAATTAAAGGACCAATTTTATTTTTTGCAAAACATTCCCATATCATAACCCCTTGATTTTCAGATTTTACAGTTGGAATTAAGCAACTCACATCATATTTTTCATATAGTCTATGTCAAATCTAATGATATGTATTATTTTGAAATAATATAAAGTAAGATTCATCATTCCAAATAATAGAATTCCACTCATCATCCCAATTTCTTCTTTCACAGCACCATTCTAATCTTTTTTTATGATTTAATTTAGAAATAAATAGTTTTCTCTTTTCAGCTCATTCATAAAATTTCTCAATATATAAAGTATGCTTTATAGTACTAGAAGATACTGAAATTGATAAAGATTCACTAAATTTTTTTGTCATTTCCTCTAATGATTATTATTGATCTTCCTTAACTAATTTTACAAGACTTCTAGTTTCTCTTTCTGTGAGTTTTGGTGACCTTCCTGAATGTGAAGCATCTGTAATATTTCCTGAATTTTTATATTTTGTTATAGTGTTATAAATAGTGATTTTAGAATGTTTAAGAATTTCTCTAATATTTTATTCACTATGACCTCCTTTCCAGAGACCTATAATCTCTTCTTATTTAAACTTAGTAAGTTCATGCCTTTTGAACATTGTAAAAGAAAAAAATTTTTTTATTTTCAGGTAGCTGAAGTCAAGAGCTGCATGGAAAAAAAATATTATTTATTTATGCTTAATAGTTTTGACATAATCTCATTTTAAAAGTTAATGATCTATAATCTTAAATCAGATGGTCAGAGATTTTTGACTGGAAAGTATATATATACAAGTAATCTCTTATTATTTATATGCTATATATAAATATTTTTTGAAAATTTTATGTTCAAAAAATTGGCTTTTATTTTAAAATAACATATATATATGCGCTATTTTATGATTTTACAATAAAAAATAAGATGAATAGCTTTTTTGAAAAAAAGTAGTGAAAAATAATATTTTAACATTAATACTTAATAGTCATGTTAGTATTGCTACTGATTTTACATATTTTAAGTAATATGTATTTGTAATTTCTAGATCAATAATATTTGTAATGCTCTAAAATAAATCTGATTTTAAGAAATTTTGAGCATGTAGTTTTTTGATTAGATCTTTCGAGAAAAACTTGTTATCTAAATATAATATTAAATCATGTAATCTTTAAATTAATAATACACAAACTAATATATAGTATGTATATATAATAAGAATAAAAATGAATAAACTTTCTAAAGTTTAAATAGTAAAAAAAAGTAAAATATATAATTATAAATTAGAATAAATTTCTTCAAAATTAAAAGATTCACAAATTCAAGAGCTCGATCATATCTGTTTCTTTAGCTTTTTGAAATTATTTTAAAGCTAATTGAGATTTTTTGAAATATTTATGTCATGTTGATAAAATTTTTCAAGATAAACTAAGCTTTACTATATTCTAATTCTGCTACTCTTAAATATTAATAAAATACTTCATTATTATTTTATCTATTTCTTCATTATATTCATGATATTATTTTAGTTGAGAATATAAGTAAGAATCACTATTATTAAAGTATACTATAAATTCTTGAACCTGAATTTTTCCGTTCCTTTAGTCTTTATATTCTGTTTATAACTAAATCTTAGAAGAAATTAAACTGAATCGAGCTCAGAATTAGCAGATTTGAAAAATATTCTGATATTTTTGTCTTATTTTTCACTATCTCTCTTTCAAATTCATCATATCTGGCAAGATCATATTATGCATGAGGACTTCCAAAGTCAGCTGCTTTCAAATATAACTCAACTGCTTTTGATCATCTTTGATTGTTCCTATAACAGATAGCAAAATTATTTTATGCATAAGAAACTCCAGGTTCTGCTGCTTTCAAATATCACTCAAATTCTTTTTGTTCATTCTTGATTATTCCCCATTATATAATAATTAGCAAGCTTATTTTGCATGTTAAGTTATCCTAATTCTGCTATTCTCAAATTCTACTCAAATGCTTTTTGTTCATCTTTATTATTCCTTTGTCATTTTTATAACAGTAAGCAAGTTTATTTTATACTTGAAGATATTTAGATTCTGCTAATTGTTGCTAGTTTATTATTTTGATTTGATTTTCAATTGTGTATATGATAAATAAGAAAGATATTGCTAAACTTTTTTGTAATTATCCGAATTAATTACAACACTTAAATTATATTTTAAATTTATATTTCTGGCTATCAAATTCTAATCTATTTGTTTATTTACAATATCATTTATTAATTGAACTCTTTTTTATCTCTCTTTATTATCCTGCAAAATATGTTTCTAACTAAACTCTTTTTCTTCACATTATTTGGAAGATGCTGTTATTTTTTATTAAATTTTTGAATTATAAATAAATGATATTGCAGTAAAAGATAGATAAACAAATATATACATATATAATAAGTATTAACATAGAAATTTGAAACTTTGAGAATTTCAACCTACATATGATAATTTTCACGATAATCAATATCCAATATTTTGTAATAATAACCTTTGCAGTAATTAATATTGTCATCTTGTAGTTATAGTTAGCATAATAATCCATCTTGTGATAATTAATTGAAATAATTAGTTTTTTATGAAGTATTAGAAAGGTATTAAAATTATAAAATATATAATTTTTTTAATAAATAATATTTATAATATATTTATACTTTAATAAGTTATTTACTAAATTTAATTTTATTATAATTATTCAATAAATATTTATAATAATAATTAAAAAAAATATAAAACTTGAATTTTTAATATAAAAGAATTGTCTTGTATGATGAACAATTTTTTTCAATTTTTGCATCTTGAGAATGAATTCCAGAAAACAAATCAACTGCTAAGGAACTGAGTAATTTTATTGACTCTATCCATTATGAATACGATAATATAGAATGGAAACCTAATGCATTGCATTTTCAGTATTATAATTCCTTAAAAGAAATCAGAGAAAATTCCTACAAAAATTAAGAAGATTCTGATAATGAAATCACAAAAAAAGATTTGAAAATTTACTCAAATGCAGTTTATACTAGTTGAATATTTACTTCAGAATTAATATCATTTCCAACTGTTACAGATATACATACTTATTTTTATATGCAGTTAAAATGAGTTTCAGTTTGATTTTATATATTGTATATCAAACATTTAGTTTTTATAATTATTAGTTTATATATAGAAACTTACATTTGACATTCTTTCTTTTATCACTTCAATATTTTTCTTTTAAAAACAGATTATATCACACAAAATTATCTTATACGTAAAGATAATCAATCTGTTTCAACTTCTTTCAGTACTAATAATCATTCCAGAGCAAAGTGATAATGGAAAATATGAGAAAATAGCATAATTTGCAGTTAAGGCAATTTATTAATTTATTATTTATTTATACTTTGCTTGTAATTATCAATTTTCTGAAAATAATTTAACAATTGAGATCTTTTTTATTAGAATCTTGAAATAAAGTCTCAAGCAATAATAATTCTTTTCAATACTAATGATATTGGTTTCACTGCTGCCAAATAAAATATCAAATGTATATATAATAATAAGTGCATGCTTCATATATATAATTTATTTATTAAAAACTTATTTTTTTCAATTGATATCAATGCCTATTTAGATTTAATACTTCCTGTGCAGGAAACAGCCTCATGAGTGATTTTTTAATATATATTTTAGCTCGTGATGACAAAATATAAAATCCAGATTGAATACTTCTGATATTTTGTTTTATTATTTTTATATTTATGGAAGCTCTATATCAGACAAGTATTACCCTATTATATCTATCTATCCACCCTTATTATTAAATTCCTATTCATAAATAATAATCAGATTCAATATACTTCCAATATATTTTCATTTTATTTCTTTTATTTTCTTATTATATAGTTTTTATTTTATCTTATAAATAAATATATTACTTACTATACAAGAAAAAGATATAAAACCAGAAAACAAACTTTATATAATACTATATGGATTAGTGATATTACATTCCAAGGGGATACCCTTATTACAAGTTATATGATGGTGTTATTTGCTCTCTTATGATCTATAGGATGAAATAATTATTATCCTGTTTCAGTACTTTGCATATCTCTTAATAGTCTTTGGTGCATCCTCTGAGATTCTGCATGAGTGTGAAAGACCATGAAGCTACATATATAATGTGTAATTGCATGTGTAAACATCATGTTTATATGTGATATAAAAACTGATATCTTAATAATAATATTATTTATTCCTATCTTTAAATTTTAAACTACTTTATTAATATACCAATATTTAATAGAGCTTTCTGGTTCATTTTCCACTTTTTTGGTATTTTTTAATTATCTTTTCATATTAAATAAATCGCAGATTATAATTTGAAGAGAATATTATATTTAGATAATGAATTGTTATATGAAGAATCAAGATACTCATCACAATTAGAAAAATAAAAGCTAGTATAACTTGGTTTGCTTTTATCTTATCAATTAACATCTAATGGATATAAATTTATTAGATTAGCAAATGCAAGTCTCCTATTATCATCTTGAAATTATAGTAACTAAAGTGATAATAATAATAATAATAATTATGCATCTTTGAATTTTATTTTTCGTATTTTTCATATATAAAAGATTTTATTTATTTAAATAATATTTTGTTAATTTTTAATATGGATGATCTTAAAACTTGCCAAGAGCTTAATTGGTATCCAAATTTCTTTTAATGAACACATATGATAATTTTTAAAATTCTAAGTGTCAAGTTATTACATGAATATTTCATATAATTAAACTTCAGTAAATTAATGAAAAGTATTTACATTATCAATCAGTGTTTATAATTCATAATCAGTCTTACTTGTATATCAATATACAATATTTAACTGAATAATTAATGATAAAAAGGGGTTGCTTTTATATATGTATTATTTTTAAATAAGAAAAATATGAAATAAAAAAGCTATTACTGCCATCAAAGCATCAAGTTTAAAATAGATAAAGAAGTATTTATACTATATTCTGATGGCTGTAAAAGTTTGTTAGAGACTGTTGATGTTAAATCTTTATTGTAAAGTAATGAGAAAAAACTAATAAATGAGAATCAAGAAATGGATGTGAAAAAATCAATCCAATGGATGTTGATTCACAAGCAATTGCAAGAAAAAGATATTTAGAATCATGATGAAATAATAAATCCTAGTCTATCAGACAAAGATGTTGAGAAAGAAAGTGACAAAGTATATTCTAATTTTTAATATGAAATTTGATTGACTTAAAAGTGTTGAATTAATTAAACTATTAATTTCTTGTAAATAAAATTCAATCACAATATAAAAACTCTTATAATAATTATGTGAAGCTTAGAATAAAATGATCAAAATAACTTTCCCTATGCCTGCAATAAAGTAATTTTATTAATTTTAAATAAAAACAAAATTTCTTTTCAATTGATTTATAATCACTTACTTATATATATATATATATATATAAATTTATATATAGAGCATATGAAATCTCAAAAATGAAGAATGATTAAAGTATAGTCACATCATATGAATAATCTTCTTAAATTTTTAAAGTTTACTATTAATGATTTTTATGATTTATAAGGTTTGGGTAAGAGTGACAGTTAGGATAGGTGATAAAACTATATATAAAATTGCTATTTTAACAATTTTAATTAATATTTCAAGACAGATTAGATATTGGTTTTTGAGTAATATTTATTTTTCATATCTTGTGTTAGCTTTTTTTTGCCAGATTGATCATTTTATGAATTCTTGTTTACATGTGCATGTGTAATCTCATCTCTGTAAAAAAATTTTAATCACTTATTTTAACATAAAGTAATGAAATCTTTTTTTATCTGACTTATTTAGTTAGATCTTTGAACCTAAAAAGACATCAATATATATTGTGAACATCATGAATGATTGATATTGCTTATAATTATTGATTATT
The DNA here is from genome assembly GCA_910591765.1 of Ambispora leptoticha. NCBI lineage: Eukaryota > Fungi > Glomeromycota > Glomeromycetes > Archaeosporales > Ambisporaceae > Ambispora > Ambispora leptoticha. The sequence continues at coordinate 2,782 of CAJVPS010001304.1, read as the reverse complement.
TATAAACACATTAATATCTGTAGATATTGGAATGACTTTTCAGATATGTCAATGATTGAAATCTAATACTCTCAAGTATATTGAAAAAATTTGAGAATATAATATTTTAAATATCTGAGAATATAAAATTTTGAATTTAGTTCTTTATTGGATGATTATTTGAATATACATATTTATTTATTAACTAAATCTGTTTACATATATAGTAGTGATCAAAAGTAATGCAACGCAAAATTAAAAATTATTAAATCATGATATATTTATAAGTAGCTAATAAAATTTAAATAAAATTAATAAATATGATACATTAATAGTGTCAGTTTTATTTAATAAAATTTAATTTACTATTATTAAATATAATTTCAAGATAAATATGTAAACTTGCACAAATTAGTATTGCATTTCTTTTGATTTTTTATTTGGAAAATCAAATAGTAAGTAAATACTATACAGAAGTTGCAAAATAAATAACTGTTTTATTTATCTTTTTTTCCTTAAATTATGTTATAGCTTTTTAATAATAAAAAACAAATATCAAAATGTCATATAACTCTTAAAGAAAGAGCTAAAATAATCATTTTACTTTAAAATGGATATATTATAAGAGAAATAGCAAGAACTCGTAAAATTAGTTCTTCTACCATTTCACATATTAATAAAAAATAGTATAAACAATGCATTTTAAATAATTTAAGTAAGTCTGATCATTCATAGTTATTAAATGACTGGTTAGAAAGAATAACAGTCTATCTTATTATATACTATAACTGCTCTATCACCATTACTATCCAAAATCATCTTTGTAAAACTGAAAATATTGAAATTTCAGAGCATACTATTTATCATACACTAAAAAAAAATGATTTAGTAGTAAGAATAAAACAAAAAAAACCATATCTAAAGCCCAAATATCAATAACATCATCTTGAGTTCACCAAAAAATATAAAAACTGGATCTATAAAGATTAGTTAAAGATAATCTGGTCTGTTGAATCTAAATTTCAGGTTTTTGAATCTGATAGAAAATAATATTATTAGAAAAGAATAGGTGAGTTATTAAAAAATCATCATATTAAATTTATGGTAAAATTTGGTAATAGAAAAATAATGATATGGGATTGTTTTACCTTTCACAGTATTAGTAACTTTTGTAAGATCAATAGAAACATGAATGGTATATTATATTAACAAATTCTTGAAGAAGATCTTATGAATACTATTAAAGAATATGAGTTAGCTATCAACGAGATCATTTTTCAACAGGATAATAATCCTAAACATATAGCTAATTTGATAAAAGAATGGTTTAATAATAATATTATTATTATTTTAGATTAGTTGGCACAATTACCTGATCTAAATCTAATTGAACATTTATGAAATGAAGTAGATTATCATCTTTGATGTCTTCCTGGATCAATTTCAGATATGGAAGACTTATGGAAAAAAAATACAGCTGGTTTGAGAGAAAATTGATATGGATTATTATATAAATTTAATTCATTCTATGTCAAAAAGGATTTGTGACATAATAAAAGTATATGATGATTATACTAGATAATAGTATATCAGGTATAGTTAAAAAATAAAAAAATATAATATTTTTATTTTATATTGAAGATTATATAAATTTATATTAAAAATAAGCAAATGTAATGCAATACTAAAAATTGAATAAATATTGCAATTATGACATAATTGGTTTAATTATCCATATTGAATTTATTATATTTAAGTTATTTACATATACATAATTAAATCTATTAACTATAATTTGATATTCTTAAGTCTGTGTAAAGATATCACGATTTAATAATTTTTAATTTTGTATTGCATTACTTTTGATTGCCACTATATATTACAAATTGATCAAGTAATAAAATATGATTTTTCTTCAGTATATTACTGTGAATATTAAATAAAAAACTTTTAGAACTAAAATTAATATTTTCACATTTTTTATTTTTAGTTTTCTAATATTACCTGATATTATTCCTAATTAAGGAATTGTCTAAAGCCTAGTCCATCTTTCAGATTTCTAATAATTAATGATTTATATGTTAAGACTAGAGGATGAGATTATATGTAAAATTGTTATCCTGATATTTTTAAATAATGTTTAAGACAGATTAAGACATTCATATTCTCTTTAATCTTCATTTTCTGTCAGATTTATTTTGTCAGGTTGAGTACTCCTATTGAACATGAATTACATGATTGATCAGACTTTAGCGTATCTCCAAAAATAGAAGTTTTAATATAGAAAATTTAGAAGTTTAATCAGATATTTTTAAAGAAATTGATAATTTATTGTTATAATATTAGAATAGAATTAAAATTTAATCATATATTTCAACTAAATTTGAAGAAACTAGAAAATTAAATTTAGCAAAATTAAAATAACTATGATTATTGTTTTTGACATGTTTGATATAAATGTCAATTTTAATAATATTGATTTTGATAATAAAATTATTGGCTTTACTATCAGTATTAATGATAATGTAAATGTTAGCTTTATTATCAGTATCAATAATGATGTAAATATCAGCTTTAATAATATTATCTGATATGATAATGTTTGATATGATACAAATATCAACTTTATTAATATCATCTAATATGATGATGCAAATAGTAACTTTATTGATATTATTTGATATGATGATGTAAATATTGGATATACTGATATTGTTTGGTATGATATTATTACAAGCTATTACTATGGAGGTAGGTTTTACCCGAGATATAGCTTATAATAAGTTTTGAGGGCTAAGACTGA